>JAUMHR010000017.1:2415194-2434554 GCA_032361145.1 Enteromius fasciolatus | reverse complement strand
GTTTAAATCTAGATTAAAGACACATCTCTTTACTCTGGCTTACACATAACACACTGATACACATTTATTAATCAAATGCGTTAAAGGATTGCTAGGCTGCATAAATAGATCAGCCGGAACCGGGAACACTCCCCTTAACACACGATGTACTTGTTACATCGAAAAAAAAGAACGGCATCTACGCTAATATTAGTCTGTCTCTCTCTTATTGGAGGATAATTTGGGATATATCCCCACTGCGCTGGCCACTGATCTTCACTAAGGTCCTGGGGCAACATGATGCAAAGTTACAGTTACTGTTGAGAAGTTCATCCCAGACTACAATGCAATGTAAACATGTGCTAAAGAGGTGCCAGATAAGCAAACATATTTTAGTGGAAAAAAGGCTCACCAGATTTAGTCTAGCTAAAAGAGAACATACCCTTTGCCACTGGCTATAATTAATATGCTAAATTGAATTGCAATAATCAACGAGGGGCCTAGCCTTGTGCACTGGAGGTGCACTGATTAAAATGTTAGGCTTAGGCACAGGACTGACTGAGGCTCTCTTGAATAGAGGAGAGGATACTTGGATTTACAATGCACTCTTCATTTTATCTCTAATTAGTACCAGGTCCGTAATAACCGTAAATGACTTCATTTGTATGACCACACATAAGCCCGATGGCCATTTATTTCTAATTCTCATTTGCGTTAGTCTCCTCCTACATTGGTTAATTACGTGCAAGTTGTGTTGAACCGAAGCTGCATTTGTTAATTTGGGAGTTTGTGTAGTTGAATGTGGTCTTCCTTAAGGCCTTCATTAATCTGTCGGGGACAGATAAGAGGATAATCTTTACGGAGAATGCGACATGAGTGGGTAAAAGTCTAGCCAAACGTGTTCTGTTTTTGTTTTGACATTCAAATTCGATGTGCCAAGAAAATAAGGAGTCCTTGTACCGATGATGTGCCTTGGTAATTGCTATTGCTGCTATTGAGCAATTCAAAGATTCTTGGTCAGATATTTGTGCTGTTCAAAAGGACATGTGCTGTTTTTCCCTCCCTGTGTCTGGTAGTATGTTTTTATGAGTGAATATGGTCACGGAGGAAACACCGGTGCACTTTAAGCCCTTAATAATGTGTTACACGCACAGACAACCACACAAACCTCAAACAACATGTGATATGCATTCAACCTGTTGAATTGACAACCTGAGCTCAGTTCACTGGGCACAAAACTGATTTTCATTGCATGCTTATTAACAATGGTGCTCTATTGATTTGTAACAGGAGTAAACACTGCAGGAAAATGCCACGTGCCAGTCTGACATATTTCTACAGACATGCCAGATTGCACGGACACCATGGAAAGGTGTTCTCTGACCAAACAGGCACTCTCCTCTTATTTGCTTTTATTTCATAGTCGACTCATATGTTGATATTGTTAAGACAAGAGATGCAGAATTGCTTTGTGTCGGCTCGAATATTCACGCTTACCAATTTCCGTTACTTTCATGCTTCCTATATCACTTGCATGCTGAGAAGATGCGATTCATTTCAGAGTTTACATACAAAGACGCATGTATAACCATCACAGCTCCGGTTCAAATGTCCTCCTATGAACTTTTTTTTTTTTTTCATATACATTATTCAAAGGAGGATTTTAGCAACTCTGGAATGTCACCAATCAGGTCAGTGCTGCAGGGCCCGTAATTCTTTTGAAATGACACGCTTTTAATTCCTGTCTACAGGCCACCGGAGAAGAGCTGACATCATTTAGTCATGTTGTGGATGGAGGTGCTCTTGGGATGTAGAGGGTGCACACAACAACACATCTAGGACATAGAAGAGAGCATGACTCAATCCGTTGCTATTACTTTCTGCTTGCTCTCATTGCACATCCTCTTCACACTTTACTAACGTTATATAATGTGCAAAATAATTCAAAAGACATGTTAATGTTTTTCTGTGTTTAAAGAAGTACTTTACCTAAGCTGAATCTCTGTTCATCAGAGCTTATGCTTTCTATGCAGTCAGTTTATTGAAATATTGAGCTGACGTTATGTCTCATGCATTCTGCAGCACTTCAGATAGGTGTTATTTATCACTTCTCACTATCAAACTGTGCCCAAAACAGCTAGATTTATACTTCTCTAATTCTGTTTTCTCATTGTTTACAGTCAAATCTTTGTTTTATAGCAGTGCTAATAAGAAAAGCTTCTTGTGTACAAGTTCAGCACACTCAATGGATAGGCTAATTCTTAAGGATAATAAAAAATAAAGTATTTTAATAGACTAGAGTCATTGCTGCCGAAAATGGGGCTTTGAGTCAGATAAAGTTAAATTTTTAATGTTTATGAATAGTTATTTCAAAGTGTCATAATAATTTAAATTAATTTACATTTGTAATTTAGATCCCTGCTACATTAGGGGACAGTCTTTAATGTCTTAATGTTTTTAAACATATTAATGTGTGTTAGGTATGTTATAGATAGATTTAATATCTATGCATAAAATATTAGATATTGTCTCGCATATATATTTGTATATTTACAAATACCCAACTCCACTGCTTCCTGAACAGGTCTGATGTTATCTGAATCTAGGGTGTGGATGTGGAGATTATCATTCTGCAATGCAGAAATATCATAAGGGCACTGGCAGCACTGAATGCACCTGCTCTTGTAAAATTGCCTAATATTCGTTGGCCATTATACAATTGTGCAGTGCAATCGCTGGACCTAATGGCTCCCATGAGATGGCAACCCATACCATTACAAATACCCTTCATGCTTAGCAGTTGGCCATTTGGTCCATGTTTTGTCCAAGTGGTTTACCAATGCCATTATTGCCAACAATTTTAGCTTTGTGAAGCTGTTGACATGCAGATTTTGTTGCGACAGGGTCATAGAGGTGCTGAAGTAATTCTATAGTAATTTATGAGGCTGTACATGTGTGCTATTTAGCACCTTTTCTGTTAAGTGGTCGTCTGTTTCTATTAGAGAGCTTAGACTTACAGTGATTATTTTTGCCAGCGCAGTTTGTTCATGTTTGGCATATGCTCACATTACTGTTGAGATTGTTCCAACCATTAAATAACTTTGCTGTTTTTCAAGTCTGTTTGGCCTGGAGTTCAGCTAGTATTCGCCTGTGGCTTAAAACCCCACATTAAACTGGCAGTGTTCAGACCTCTTTTATATCTGATCTAAATGCTAATTGCCAATCAAGCAAGGTGGTCTCACCTCTGCAGCTTAGTTTTTATTTGTGATTAAACCCCCTCTTTGACTATTTGGTGCTTCTAGAATTTCTTATTCCCCTCCATTAATATACGGTCAGTCAGTCATTATTGCAACATAAACCAAGTAAAGTATGCTAGTACAAATACTAAAATTTAAACTAACAGTGACAACAATAAAAAATAATTAACAAAATTATTAATAATAATAATAATTATTATTATTATTATTATACATTTTCCAGAGTATTTAGTAGTATTTATGTCCAATTGTTATATATGTTTTTGTATATATCTTACCAACTCTTTGATGGTTTCAGCGTTTTTCATTTCCCTGCATTGTAACAGGCGATATACATTCAATCAGCCGTTTAAGCAAAATAAACTCAGAAAATCTAACCAGATTACAGTTTTATTATTATTATTATTAACTTTCTAGAGTGCATATTTATATTTATTTTATATTTTATTATTTTTTAAATTTGTTATTTTCTTAATATATTACATGTGTATAGCTTTATTTTTCCATATGTGTTTATGTTTGTATGCATGTATGTGTGTTTACACACATGCACACACACACACACATTGTTATTGTATAAATAGACTGTCCTGACATCAAGCAGCGAGGGATGTTAATTTTCAGACTTGCCAGATTGGAGGCTTCAGCTGGGAAACTTCTATCATTTTAATGATATCAAAAATTGTGTCAGGCTGAAAGTAAATTTTTTCAGCAACTTAACACAATGTTTGGAAAGATCCCGTCCTGGAATGGCATTATTGTATTCATTATTTCCTGTCCTTTTTGTATTGAGCTCTGAACAACGCAATCTATTTTTCTGTCCTGGTTCCCTGGTGGCGATCCTCCCAGTCATAAAGGTAGCAAAGCGTTCACATGACACCCGGGCTGATCGGGCCACTGACAATCATCTGTGCGCTTGTGTCCTTACTCTGTTTCAACAGCCGATAAGTAACCCAAAAATGAATTCCATTAGGAAACAAATCTCAGGCCAATTCCCCTCTATCACACTCAGGGTCAAACGGCATAATACCTGAGGTCAGGGGAGAAATGGGTTACAGTGTATTAGGGCTGAAATCCTTTCACTGCCTGGTTACACCGGTGGAGACTAACACTCTCGCCATAATGGGATTTCCCAAGAGATCTGCCATTTTGGTTCAGACTCTGGTCCTTCGCAGATTAATAACTCAATGGATTACCTGCTGCACTTTCCAAGGGCATTAAACTAAGTTCTCACCCCAATCAATCGGTTGAAGCTATTCTGCCATCAACACGGTTCAATACTGTACACTTCATTTCCCTCACAGAAGGGGGGACTGCACTTAATTACTCTCCATTGCAGAGCGTTTTTCAGCATCAGTCTACCCTCACAGGTTAGACAAAGGCATGAAAGTAAGATTAAATTTCTCTGCACGCTTTAATGAGAGTGATGTAAATGGCTAGTCAAATAACTTCCATAGCAGTGTAGTGGAACCAGAGTGACCAGTGAGTCAGCTCACTGCACAGAAGAAATCAATAAGGTGGCAGCTTTAAATGAGTTTAGCGCTGGTCGCTGAGTAAAAGAAGAGAGAAAAAAAGCATAAACATCACCTCCTCTCCAGCCTCCTCCCGGGGAGGGTTTTATTGCAGTAAATTAGATAGAAAACGCTGTTCACAAAGATATATGAGCCCTGAGAATCACTGCTGTATATTTCTTTGACACTTAGCCTCCATTTGCAGTACAAGGGAGGACGTTTATGAAGGACATTTGCTATCTAGATGAGGTGTTATCAGGGATTCTAGGTGACCATACGCGCTGGCAAGGTCACGAAAGGCCTCTGTCAGCACTGATAGTCAGTGTAGGCTTGTTTACCTGGACTGCAGATTTATTTATCACAAGGTTCCATGCCATGAATTTCCTAATGTCTTTAGGACTGTAAATTTCCCTAATGCAGTTCCACAGCCCTTGTCTGCTATCATAAAACTTGTGAAGTCACCCAATGTACTTTTAATGTCATTTAAACTTGAGTAAACTAAGTTGCAACATGTTTGCAGTACACTATCGTGAGCAAACGAGCACTATATTGGATGTCATATTTTATAAGTGAGATGTTTTAAAGCACTGGTCTCAGTTCCTGAAGGGCCACAGTTTAGCTCCAACCAGCTCCGAATCACACCTGCTTGGAAGTTTCTAGTAATCCTGAAGACCATGATTAGTTGGGTCAGGATTAGGACTGGAGCTAAACTGCGCAGAGCTCTGTGGCGCTCTAGGAATCGAATTTGAGACAAATGTTTTAAAGCTTTTTACAGTGCACATGTTTAATTTAGTGTGTTTGTGTTTTCCCATATATTAACATAAATACATGCATAAATGAATGAAATTGATATATAAAATTTAAGTTAATTTAACTTTTAAATATCGAATACTGTATTTATACTTGTGTTTTAAAGTCTTGCTCGTGCAAAATTGCTTAGTTCACAAAACAAAACCTAAAATTAATTTGAACTCCCTTTCAGTATCCTTCTATGTGTAGACTCTTTTTAAGCTTCTTGAAATAATATCTTGATCAAAGTTTATTATTATCAATGTTTATAAAGACAAAACACTCAAAAATTGGAAAGGGACAATTGTGGTTTATTACATTAATGGGTAATTAAAATGATCTTAGAGTAAACATAAATCTATTTTCATTTGAAGTCAGATAATCATTTGTGTTTGAAGTAAAGGAAACAACAAATGCTTCGATTTCAAAACTCTGGCAGCCTCCCACAATGAAACAATTTAATTATCCGACAAAATAAATCTGTGTTATTGTAGTACTGGCACTTACAAGCACTTTTGTATCTTTGGAGGTGTTAAAGCAGAACAAAGAGAGACATTTTACAGGACCATCTTCTACATGCTGCGCTACCCCCACCCTCCTGCTGAGATGAAGAGCGCTGCGAAGCCCACCTATTAGACAGCACGCTAGCCTCCCTGGGCTCCTTCCCAGGAAACAGGTCCGGGGGCGTTCTGTCAGCAAGTTCCTCTGGGAGTAGTCACACTTTTTAAAAGACGGAAATTAAGTGGAAAAATGTCTGTTCCCTCACTGATGTAATTATCTGTCCTGGATTAACATCTGTTCACTGGCACAAGTGCCAAGTCCACTTCAACATGTTCCAACTCCTTGTGCCCAGACTGGATGTATACCTGTATCTGTTCCTAATGCTGTGTACCTTGGCACACGTTGCCGCTGTTTCTCCCTCTGACATTAACAAACTATTCAACATCTGCCCCCCTCATCGGTCCAGCATCTATTTGCATGGCACTTTTTCATTCTAACCTTGTAAAAGTTTGTTCCTGTTTATTCTTGGAAGCAACTGAAACAGGTAGGAAAAGTTCTGTACGCTATATATATAGATATATGGATGCTATTTATCCATATACAATTCTTTGTTTTCTACTGTTGATTTAACAGATGGTATCATGGTTCAATTGACAGTCAGAAGAGCCTCGAATACAGTGATGTCACACTCTGTCTGTTTCCACATATTTACATCCACACGAGCATCTAATTCATCTCGATGGCAGTACAGGAAAGTCTACTGTCATTGGATAATCACACACTTCCTACGTTGGGCCTCTAGATAGCACATTATCATGCATCATTTATCTTCATTATGTGTGTCAGTGCTTGTGTCATAGTGGGCGTACTTCGTGAATTCCAGCTGCTAGTATAATCATATGCACAGGCTATTCATAAAATTCAGGTGAATCTTGAAGATACCTGATTTAATTTCTCGCACAGCACCTATAAGAAAGATGTAGTGCCAATTCTACCATGGTGAGTGGACATTGGCAGGATGGTAAATGATTTTTTTTTTTGGTTGAAAATGTCACCTCAACTCCTCCTGTTGCACCATTAGAGTTGTGAGTGGTGAGATGACCTGAAGGACTTGCCTGTCACACTTCATACTAATGTTATGCCCAGAGGGAGCAAATTAAACCTGAACTATGCAGTGGAAAAGTAGATCTACATCTCTCTTTTGCTTGCTGCTAATTATCGTTATTCTTTAGACGCAGGAGCAGGGCAGACACACCGCCATGTCCTTTCTATTAAGCTAAATGTCTCTGGAGTTTTTAGGGATAGGTTAATGAACTGCAGAATATCTTGGAAAGTGCAATCAAAGCCTAGTGATTATGGAAGAGTATGTAACATTTCTGTTTCAGTCTCAGGCCTGGGCCTCAAGCACTCTTGGGTATTCAGCCAGTGTTGTTTCAGAAAACCGTAATTAGGCACAACACTGAAGGTTTTCCATGCTGCAATCCCAGTATCCTCTGACCATTCTCCTCAGAGCCGTACATGTAAATGGGCTCTACTCGCCATGGTTTCAGCCGTGCTAATTGCGATGCAGATCGCATCTTGAGCCAAGTCTGGCTAAGATTTGCTTAGCCTCTGGCTTGTCAAATGATTATAAAATTGATTGAATTAATAATGATCGGTATTAACATAGAGCATAGGTTTGTCTGAGAGAAATTAGTGAGAGCACAGACACAATGAATACATTATCTTTTTAATGAGTGAAACTTGAATGAGGTTGTAGAATAGTGGATACACTCAATACACCCTGATACAGATTTCATACATGCATGTTAGGTGTGCTACATTTAATTATATTAATGTGAGTTTAAGTGTTCCAACTTAAATCAAAATTGAGAACAAATTTTTATGTAAAATATTATAAAATAAATACTGTGTGTGTATGTATGTACACATGAGGCACCAATAAACAGAAAACCTACTCCAGGTCTCTACAACAAAGTGAACACATGGCTGTTAGATTAGTCATGTATTTGGTTTAGAATGGATAGATGTCTAAAATGGATGTCTCTTCAAAGTGGGAACCATTTAAATTCCTTTAAATTGACTCAATTGGGATTAAAGAGTTGATGTTGCTTGGAGGCTCGTTCCATTTCTGAAGCTGTTTTGGGTTTGATAAATCTACCTGCAGCGCCTCTCGCTATGTAAATATATAAATGTGATGCTGTAGCGGTTCGGGTGTTGTGGATGTCAGCAAACTGCCAATCTAGGTTTTGCATGCACATCTTCACATTTCAAATTTTAAGGGAGTCAAGTGTGAAAATGATTTGCTTAGATTTCTCCCAAGAGTTCTGATTTTGCACAATTTTTTTTTTCTCTCTCTCTACAGGATGTTGTATAATTTATGGTGGCACTTCATTAGTGAGTTTTAGAGAAATTTGTCAATGTGCAATGCATAGCTCTTTATTATCTTAAGTTTAATATGAGGTTTGGGTGATTTAGGCAATTCAGTTTGAGAGAGCTAACCATTATGGTTTTTTAAAACCCAGCACATCCAGCTGTGTTTGTAGTGCAAGCTGTTTTGCCTAATAATCTGCGTGCTTGTAACTCATTTGATTAACATAAGCTTTCTAGCATGTCCAGTTTTGTTTTCATTATTTCTTTAGTCTGTCTGTTTTGTTTAGAGATGATGGTCAGCTAGTAAACTGCAGATGTTGTTCAGTGATTCACACAACTGGGCTTCTCTGTGGGTTTATCCTCTCATCAGTGTTGTTTTTGGAGTGTAGTTGCCTGTTGACAGGCTCCACATTATTGTGTGTTTGTACAGTCAGAATACTAGACAAAAATATTCTTTCTTCCCTTTTATTGTGGTAAGGATAAAGCTGGGCATAACCCTGAATAATAATACTTAAGCTTATAGTTTTTTTTATTTTATTTATTTTGTTTTAATTAATATCTGTATTTAGCATGGCAACTGAAAGTTTATGGAATGATCCAACGGTTTCATCCACATTATTAATCACTTTAATAATTGCTGTGGATATAAACATTCTCTAAGATAACTTCTTGTTTACTTTTTTTTATAGCCAGCATTCACAGACAATAATGATGCCTGACGGAAACTTCTCTTTATTGATTTCTGTTTCCTGTGGAGTACCACAGGGTTCTGTCTTCAACCCATTTTTACCACTCTTTGTATGCACTCCCTTTGCGTTCTGTTTTTCAAACACATAGCATTTCTCGACACATACCATCTATTATACTGATGACACACAGTTGTGCTAATCATTGCTATAAATCTTTTCGATTGCCTTGTGTGCAATAAATGGCTAAAAGCTTTTTTCCATATAAATGAAAGTGACAGAAGGTATTATATTCCTCAAGCTCCTAGTTTAGCCAATAATTAAGGGTCCTTGTCACTCATGCCAAAAACCTGTGTGTTATCTTCACTAAGGTTTTGGCATGGATTCAGTGCTAAAATCTGACAAATAAGTGCTACTATGAAAGCTGCTTTTTGCAGCTCAGGGCCAATGCTAAATTAAAGCATTTTAATTATATAGTGGTACAGTCTTGATTTTAAACGGCTGTGAAGCTCTGGAAGAAGAAAATAAAAGATATTATGATATATTATAAAAATTTGCCAAAAACTAAATTTAAATATATTTCTTCATGCTGTGGTATTAAAAAAAAAACAGTACAGTATGTAGGCATTTGACTTATGATATATGATACACTGATAAGCGTTGCTGTTTGCTGCTGGTGTATATATACTGTGTGTGTGTGTAAATATATACAGTGTATTCTTTTATTTTCTGACTGGTAGAGTCTCTTAGTTGTATTAGTATGTCTTGCCCACAGTTAGTTACACAGACTACGCAGTCCAGGACTTATTATCATCTCTAATCTAAAGATCTTCATAGTAACACCAAATTTCTGCCATGGCCTCAGTTCTCAAGTCATCAGCTGTTGGCCAACTTGTGACTATGTAATGTAAGGTAGTCATTTATTATTTGCTCCATTTAAATCCACAAATAAGACAAGTTTTTCTAGTAGATTAGTTTTCTTGTATGTTTTCGAGCTATTTGTGTGAATATTTTTTTTTTTCTCGAGCTGTTCTTTATATTTGTGTAGTGTTTGCTGTTTACCTTATTTTCCGCATATTTGCTAAACAGCACCGAGCTCTATAAATAAATAAACTTGACTGTCTAAATATATGAGAGAGAATGGAAGAGAGGCTGAAATAATAGGTAGTTGGCTGGCATTTGCAAGTTTTGCTAAACCCTGCTCCTGCTGGCTAAGCCAGCCTGCCTTTCTCTGAGTGAGATGAGATGCTTCCAGCTCCCCACCTGTGCTCTCTCCCGTCCCACCAGCCCTGCATCTTTGTGGGGAAGGGATCAGCTTCAGCATGGGGCTGACAGGCTCACCACTCATTCCACACCAATGGCCTGAGGATTATTCAGGTTTAGGGACAAGTCATGGATACTAGCTTTTGTGGGGAATGGGAATACTTGAGTATAAATAGTATTGAAAACACAAACCTTGTCAACAACAAAATCTGTAAGATCCAAAATGATAAAAACCCTGTCTGTGTTTATAATTTTTGCTTTTTTTATTGGCATTATTTAAAGATGGCCCTGAAGATCTGAACAGTTGTACAGTAGTTTGTATACAAGTTAAAAAGGCTTTTCGTAAGGCTTGCTCTTTAAGCCCATGTGTTTGATGCATTTCTCTTTGAGATTTTCTCTCAAAAAAAGGAGCTGAGTTGTGTTGATTTTTTATACGATACTAAAATGTCATTTAAAAATGTCTTTGTAGTGGCTCAGCTCATCGCGCAAAAAAAGTAAATTCCCATTTTCAGTGTCAATAGGCCAATTCCGCTCTACACAGAAGATGATGCCGAGATTTGTGTCGACAACTTCGCAGACATGCTTGACATTTTCTCTTCAGCGAGAGAAAACAGTAACCTATATTATACCGCATGCCTCTGCCTGCTCCGTTCTAATCTGATAAAAATTTCCATGCTTGCAGTTCCAATCTGCGCCTGTCCTTGGCAGCAGATGCACTTCCTTGTGTCTTTCTTTCTGTAGATATTTTGGTAACACTTTAAAATAACTACACGCTATGAGTCATCAGTTAAGCATTAGTAAATAGTTAATTAATCATTTATAAAGCATTGTTCCTACATTCATTTATTTACATTAGTTTATAAACACAGCTATAAAGGCTTTATTCTCTAAATTATTAATAAAAACAGATCCGCTGACAGATTTAAAGAGAAGAGATGGAGATCTCTTATTTTTATATAATACGATATGATGATTAGGCTACAGTGATGTAATACTCATGATACTACTACATAATTATCAGGATCTACTTTCTCTGTAAATGTATGCAGTCCCAGTTTCTTTAAAATTCTGAATAAATAACTCTTGTTGTAAAACCGGCATCTTATTAAATGTCTGTAATTACCATTAGTATTATGCTAGCTTTGATGTTGCTGTAAATATTATTTTAAAACGCTGCAAATATTATGATGCCTTTATCTTTGGGTCCTACTTGATTCCCAGATTTTGACAGTGAAGGCTATTTAAAAATAGATAATATTGGCAAAGCAAGTATGTTCAAACCTTCTTCACTTCCTCTCACAAACTACTAAAGTCAACGGAATCATTTCGCTTCCCAAATGCTCTGTCGGAGGCTTTGAATAAACTACAATTACAGGCAGACTCAAACAGTCTCAGTTGCTTGGTTTTCTTACATTGATGATTTAGCTTTTTGTGGGCAATATATATGTATTTTTACCATTCCCAGACTTGTCAGCTCATGTTTTTCAAATCTAAAATGAATACGTTTTTGAACTTTCCACCCCTTGTCATGTTGCTGGACTGACAGGTACAGTGTGTGCCACAGGGGACAAGCTTGCGTGCCATAAACTGTTCACGGGTGACTTAGCAGGCCAGTTTAGGATAACAACAGCATAGGAGCTGAGACAGCCAAATGAACAGAGAACTCCATGCTCCCTGTGGACAATGAGATTATAAGCAAAATGTGAAATTCAATCTAAGTAGCTCCCCCCATGGACTACAAAGACCAGACCGTTTTTGTTTATGACAACTGAAACTTTCTATTTGACCACAGTGATGTCTGCATTTTAAAAACCTAAAGCTTGTGCTCAAAGACTTGCGTTAGTTGAGATTTATGAGTTGTTTGTGATGTTTGTGCGCATCCATATTGTATGCGCGTCAGTGTGTGTCTGTAGTGACAGCTGTGATGGATCCATTGGTTACATTTGTTCTTGAACCCTCCTGCACTTAATGTCCAGAAACAACATTTCTCAGGGCTTAAATGTCATCACTAGCAGTTGAAGAAACTGATTCACTGATATCTGCCCAACTCCTGCATCTGTCAGCTACCCAGAAGCTCATTAGCAGATCATGATGCTTTTGTGTGAGATTTGCTTCATTATCGTGCACAATGCAGAGTACAAATCCACTAATGATTTCTACCACTTTGTGGTAAACTATAATTTCTCTGATTCATTGATTTAAATTTAGATGAACTATTAGTTACTCAAAGCAAGTAATTTTACACTTAATTCATTGAGTTTCATTGTGTTATTTTAAGGTTTTAAACCAAAAGGCAAATGACAGGGTGTTTATTCAGCAGTGGGTTTATATATTAGTTACCCTAAATTTTAATCAATATTACATATTTTTTCTATAGCTCTTGAGTAAAAACAAAAACACTTTTTGGGCAAATTCAGTTAGAGAGATCTAACTATAGATAGAATTTTTTTTTTCTCTTTTCTCTCTCTCTCTCTCTCTCTCCTTTTTGGAAAAAGGTGAAAGTAGAATGACAACTACCTCTGATTTTCCATGTTATAAAAATAGTTCTTATTTACGCTGTTTGCGAGCTTATTTCTTGATACGCAGCTGAGCTGCACTGCTTTGGCACAGGAATGTACAATTATTCAGCATGCCAATAAAGCCCATTAAAACTGCAAGTGTGATAGAGAGTACAATGACATATTAAAAGGGATACAGTTGCAAAGAGCACTCAATTGTATAAAACCTGGTTTAATTTTCCCCAGAATAGCCAATGAAAATGCAGGTGGACTATGAAGGTCAATGAAACATCAGGGGCACACAGTCGTTTTACACAGATCACCACCATTTTCTAAAGACCTCTTTCTCTCCATTTTCTGCTTGGCCAGCCGTTGTGAGCAGCATGAATAGCCCTCTGTTGTCCTATGCTATGATCGTCACATACAGACATTGAATGTGATGGATGAGCTTGTACAGCACTCCACCTCATTACCCGATACTAAGGAGAGCAGAACAGTGCTTTAATTCTCAATGGTGTAACAAAGTACTTTTATTCATTTAACGTAAGGAAATGGCATTTAATGAATAGAATCCTCTTCTTACCCACTTTAAGAGGAAAAACATAATGTTTAATTCTCATGTACAAAAGTACTCTTAATTGCATCTGGTTCTTGTGCCCTTCTGACAGATTCCCAGAAACTCTACAGCTGGAGGACAAGTAAGCCACATCCGCCACTGTCAGCATCAGTGGCAGTTATAAATGTAAGCATTCTGTGCAGGTTGTCTGATGCAATTCCTCTCTCTCAGTTTATCTTCACGTCTACACTTGATTTTATTACAACACCCTTGAGGAACACCATGGATAGTCGTTTTAGATATCCCTTTTCCCCCCCAACTGTAATCTCAAAACTACAGACTTTTTTTTTCTTTGTGAGAATCATGAGTAGCCCTTTGTAAGAAATTACTATGGTGCAAAAAAACTTTCATTTATAAATATATATATATATATATATATATACATTCCTTATTGTTTTGAACAAGTATATACTCAGTCCGTGAGGCAATTGAGGTATCTGATTTATAAATGAATGATTCTTTTGAATAGATTCTACAATTTCGGTTAACTAGTCCGCTTGCCACTGTTCTTGCATTAGCAACACACTGAATAAATCATCCTCAAAGCACAATTGCTGTAAAGATTTGACTGAAGGCTTGAAAAGTAAGTTAGGAATGCTTTAGTGTTTATTTTAATTGGAATGCGTATTTAGTTATATATCTAGTTTGTGAACTACAAGATTTGAACTAAATATGCTGTAAAAGAGCAAGCTATTTACACCCGTCGAATTAAATATACATTAATCTTGACAACTAATTGACGATTAATAATATTGATTATGTCAGACGGAGTTCAATCCTTATTTATACACTACCCTGTCTGTGTCTTTATGGCATTATTAGGAGTTATTACTGTTTAAAAAGGTATTTTGAGCAGAATGAATGAATAAATGAATGAAAACATGAATAGGTAATAATATTAAAGTACATTTTTATATTCAGTTAATATTCACTTTTATATACCATTTAATATTTACATATTCTGTTTTTATGAAGAACTAGTAAATGTCACAAAGCATTTCGCTTACAAAGTCTAAATCCTTGAAATATGCCACCTTGGCAACAGCACGCTATGATTTTTTTTACACATCTGTGCATCTGTGTGTGCACTTTAGCCTTATGAAGGTGCATCGCCTGCTTTTACGCTGTGAAATGACTCTATGAAATGAAAGCCATGTTTGAAGCAGCACATGTCTAGCAGCTGTTTTGGAGCTGAAGTGCACGGTGTGAGGACGCAGAGGTCAGATCCGCTATGTTTGGGTGTCAGACTGTGGCGGTGGCACGTTTTACAACTCCCCGCTGAATCTCATCCTGTCTAGCTCATCCCTTTCTCCTCCTCCTTCTACCTACATGCCACATTACATTTTGAAGGTGAATCCCATAAATACGAAAATTATGAAGCAGGTTGAATTACCCAGGAGGCTGCCTCTCTGTGTGCCTGCCAGATATTTTTGCTTGACGGCTTCCATTTGGGAAGATGCCGTACGGCCAGCAGCAGGAGCCCTGCAGCTGGCTGCACTAGTCTTTTGCTGGAAATGGCCCTTAAATCATTGCTTTCTTCTTCCTAAAAGAAATGATGCCTGATGACACAAGGAGAAATGAGAGGTAGAGAGAGATGATTTAGGTAATCCCTGAGAGGCCCTATCATTCCAGTCTTGTTCCTTATGTCTATAGCTTCTTCTTCCCTCTCCATCTTTTTTTGATCTGTACAAATGGGATGAGAAAATTATCCTAATCTCTATGAGGATTCAGATGGGTTCATGCACAGGCATGCATATTCACAGCAGGAGCACTGACCTTCTCCTTGGTTGCCTACTTTTCTTTTTGCTTCTTTTTAAAGTGTGTGTGTGTGTGTGTGTGTGTGTATATACTGTACATACACACACACACACACACACACACATAATTTTTTAGTGTATATGCAGTGTAAGCCATTTATAGAGTTCGTTCTTTCTTTCTTTCTTTCTTTCTTTCTTTCTTTCTTTCTTTCTTTCTTTCTTTTCTAAATTTCTTCTTTCCTTTCAGCCTTTCTTTTAACCTTCCATCTAACCTTCCTTTCCTTTACCCCACATATTAGTAATTTTAATGTAGTGTAACGCCTTTTTTGTCTGTCACTGTTTAGTTTTGTTTTCTTTTTCTTTCTTCCTGTGTTTCCTAATTTGGTCATGTTCCTGTTCTTGTTTAATTAATTAGTTACCTGCTCACCTGCCCTGAGTTCTCCCTAATGTTGTAGTATTTATTAGCCTATTGCTTTTTGTCCTGTTGGTCGGTGATTAAGGTTTCTTAAATGTGTAGTTCCTGTCAGTTGTCAGCTATTTACTTTACGGAAGTTTAAGTTTACCTTCTGCCTTCGTCTTCACCTGAGTGTTTCCTACACTGCGTGACATGTAGAGTACTTCAGAATATTGGGATGAATTGAAACTTTTTTTCTTCACAGCAATTGAATAAGAGGTCAAACTCGCAAGGCAGTGAATTAAGAAATGTGAATTTTCGTTCTATAAGGATGTTGGCCAATAAGAGCAGTGTGTTTAAAGGCCTTAGTCTAACACAATGAAGAATTTATTTTTTGTCTACCAATTTATTTGGATGAAATGCAAGTACAAGGACAGGGGACGGCAGCTAGGCTTTTAAACATACTATAAAAAGATCCATGGACATCCAGATTATAAACCCCTGAAAGGCACAGAACAAATATCTGGTACTGAATGTTGGAAAAATTTGCTTAGAAACTGTGCCTTGACGTAACCAAGCCATTTTATAAATTAATTTGATTATTACTACTTTATATATATAGCTAGCAGTATAGACCTTTTACTTATTAGAAAAACATATCTTGTGCAAATTTATTCTAGAGCTTCTTATTTTGACGCTTTATATTGATAGATGATCATGAAACATGACATTCCAAGGCTGTTGTCAATCAATGCTTAACCATCGGGTTTCCTCTAAAGAGATTTTCCTTATATTGAAACCATAACCAAGAAAAGTGTAATTTCAAAGAGCAAATGCACTGGCATTGAGTTTGGTCTGATTTGTACATGTCTTTTGGATAGCTTCCCTTCACTCCCATGTCAGTCAGAGGAGAGGGAGTGGGTGCAGAAGGGAGAAAAGAGCCAGGAACGACCACAGCTGCTGGATGATGGGACTTGGCCAAGGCCCCCTGCTTCCGCTCTCGTTTGCCAGCACTGAAGAGTGGAGCATGCTCAATAAGAGCAGAGTGGACTAGGCCACAGGGGCAGTGGGGGCACAACCTGTCGGAAGCAGCAGTGCCAACCCACTGAGTCATTTGGAGGTCCTGATGACTCAAAGTGACTTTCATAGGTTCCACTCTGAGAGTTGTCATTGACCCAGCTCCAGGCAGTAGTAAATATTCACGTCATTTTACATTTCCAAGTTTCGGAGGGAGTCGACATGGTGTGGTGGTGCAAGAAAATACAAGATCGTCAGTCTGTATCCACTGCCAGGGACAAAGTAAATGTGTTCCTGTAGAGGCACTTGTATTACCAATGTAAAGGTGACAAAAAAGAAAAAAGTGACAAAATATACACCTTGAATACAGTCTTCACTTTTGGCTTAATTACATTTAGTTTACCATGTTGACAAGTTTTACCTTTTTTTTTTTAAATAATAATTGATAAATAACACAGACATGACCTTTTTCAGTACTGGCCATCTGTCTGGGATGCTGTGGCCCAAGACGCTGAGATAGACTCCAGCACCCCCATGACCTTACAGAGGACAAGCAGTTTGGAGAATGAAAAGATGGATGAATTGATTTATTATCAAACGATTTATTAGTAAGTGTACATATTAGTAATCTAAGGGTATATTTTTTGAAAAGGTACTGCCCCATTGACAACTTTTGGAACTTTTTTTTTTTCCTGAAGAAAAAAAGTGTATATTTCAAAAGCTTTCATCTTGTGCCATGTTATAAATACATTTATAAATATTCCATGTAGTCTCAAATGATGAGGTTTGCATGTATAATATTCTATAATTATAAGAAAAATGTTATTTTAGATTGATAGTTTTAGATTAATTAATTAAAGCATGTCACACTGCTGATACTGCTTGACATTGAATAATAAGCAGATTTAAAATGTCTCGGTTTTTGTATTTAGCAGCAATTTGGTATGCATCTGAAGGAGGTTGTGCGGGGACATAGTGTTACATTCAACTAACTGGTGCTCAAAGCTAGATTAAAGTCAACAAAGTCACCCATGGATGGCACAGACCCTTGAGGATTGACAGGCTGTCGACAGTTTTAAAATAAGTGAAGAAAGATGACAGAGTTACAAAAGGGCTGCGGGGACCTAAGTGTTCAATGGAGACTGTGAGACAGGTAATTCACTGGTAGGAACCCTGGGGAAAGCATGGCTTCTTATCATTCCCAAGTCCCCTCTTTGTTCTGCCGGAGCATTCAGTGCTGTGATTCACCAGACGCGCTGGAATAAGTGTGGGTTTTTTTTGTGCTTCTTTATTATTTTTGCCAAAGTGACTAGAGATGAATATTGTTGTTGATAACAGCTCTTCCATCTGCAGCACCGCAGATGCCGAGTTCATCTACTACATCTAATTTGAGATCAAATTCCTGCTGTTGTGTCTCGGCTGTGACATCTCTGTCTAAACCTCCCCTAGAAGGCTGGAGGGGGGCTTTGCCTATCTGATTGCGATTGTAATTGCATGCGGCAGAAAACCACCACAAAGTCATCAATCAGCTGGTATCCATGGGAGGTTTAACCGAATTTCATTTTCCCATTTTGCAAGACTTATAGCTAGTGTGAGCGGCAGTCCACGGTGAGGAAAATTAGTTTAATGGGGATTGTCATATGCGCTGCGTGACGTGGTAACATCCATCAGAACACTGGCCGCATGTAGTCTTTTGTCAAAAGTTTGCCTCCTATATACAGTACACTGAAATAACCTCAGCTGCACATGCAGAAATATGTGTGCACGTAACAAGTTTTAGATGTTAAAAAAAAAACCAAAGCACATTTTTAGTACTGTTTTGAAAAAAACAGTTCTCTTTTTTTTGCAAAGCTGCCCACTTTAAGCTAGCTTTCTTTGACACGTGAGCACATTTACCGTATAAGTAGAAAGATAAAGATCCACAAACTATGCTTCTTTCTGAACTCCTACTTTCTTACTTTTTAATCTAGTGAAGAACCTGTATCAACTAGCTATATAAATCACATCACTGTCGTAATTAGCTGTCAAAATACAGCTCAGAGGGATTTCGCAAGTAATGGTTTCATTGTCACAATATACGAATTAGGTTTGTATGTGAGGCTGTCTGGAAGCTGCTGTAAGGTGTCTCCTGCGGTTTGCAGAGCTTTCGCCTCCTGGGGTCCACTTCATCATATCAGGGAAATAAAAGCATGCTAGAAGAGAAGTTGATAAGAGATTCATTGGAGGCATCAAACAACCTGTCAGGAAGGATGTTTCTCAGAGGCACTTTTTATGCACCTTTACAAGAGACCAAATATTTCCTGTAGACACCTTCAAATGCAGTCATAATGTAGATTTGCACAAAAAGTGTAAGTAATAGTACTTTTTATGATGTGCCTGCAGTGGAAATCACATTCTTTCTTTTCTTTTGGTGTAGATTTACAATACTTGCAACGTGAGCAAATTTTGAAATTCTCATTTAGTATTCCCCCTCTTCCTTTATTAGAAACTTAAATAGATTTAGGTAATGCCATTCAAATGTTAGGTGCCGGAAAGATTTTAAAATGTTTTCAAAGTCTCTTATTTGATCAAACATTTATTCAGACAATGTATATATTTTATATGTATATAAGTTTATATGCAAACATCACATGCCAAATATCTAAAAAAAAAATAAATAAATAAAAATGAAAATAAAAATATCACTGGAATATATTACACTTAAAAAAAATAATAATAA
>JAUMHR010000017.1:2404486-2415182 GCA_032361145.1 Enteromius fasciolatus | reverse complement strand
TAATTTACTTTTTAAAGTTTAATATATTCCAGTGATGGCAAAGGAAAAACTTTTTAGCAGCATAAATATATTTTTTTTTATTTTCATTTTTATTTATTATTTTTATTATTTAATATTTGGCATGTGATGTTTGCATATAAATTAAAATTAGTGTTCCTTCCTTTAATAGTTAGCATATCAAATTGTGATTGATCCTCCTCTTTTGCTTTTTTTTTTTTTTCTTTCTTTCTGTACGCTGCAAAGATGTTGTATTGCATTGATTCATAAACAGATGTTAGGCAACAAGAAACATTCTATATGAAGTATGCTGACAACTGCAAAGATAGCTTTTTTTTGCCGCACTGTACACAACCAAAGCTTAAAAACATACTTGAAACACTGTTCTGTTGCTGCCATACAAGCATTGATGTTTTCTTCTGGGAAATGCAGATTTGGTTAAAATGTTGCTATTTCATTTTGCCTTTGTTTTGATTAAAATTGCAGACGTTTTTTGTTGTTTTTCTCAGGAAAGGTGAATCAATCAGTATTTCCTGTAGTGCCGAGGGTTTTTGTGGTCCCTTTTTGTTGGTCTGCTTCCATTACAGAAATCAGCTTCATTTCTTCTGCCTCATTTACAGGCTGATTGGAGCCGGGCAGGAGGATAAAGGCCAAAGCACTGCAGCCTGATTCACTCAGATAATGAACGAGATCCATAATTAGTAAGAAGAAAGCTTCTGTCTTTCATATGGCATGAATAGATTTGGAGAGAGGGAGCGAGCGTGTGTGCCTATCCAGTGATTTGTGGGTGAGACCTTTGTGTCATTGCTAATTGCCGCTAATGAGTTGTCTGTTCAGGCCGCGTGTCAGTGGAATGAGAGCATAACTTCCATATATCAGTGTTCCTTTTGCATCCTTATGTCCTTTCATCTGTTTTTCTTTTTCTCTCATCATACCTCCATCGTCATCAAGTACATCATTCTGAGTTTGAGCACAGCCATAGCATCTAGTCTCTTAGAGGTTAATTGTTAGCGTCCTTCTCCAGCGGATTTTGCCCCAGGCGAGGATATTATTGCACATCTGTGTTGTTTCTTATCAAAATCTACAAAAGAAGCAGTGCCATACAGCTCCCAAGAAAGCCAAAGTGGCCTTTTTGCTACGTGAGTCTTATGTGAAGTTTATTACTCATTAGTGCTGGCTCTAAAAAGGAGATATTTCCCTCTCACAGTAATTGCTAATTGGGTAAGAGGTAAAAAGCTAACTGTGGCTGTGATTGACTGAAATTCATGGCCCCTTTGCACTGGGGCTCAATTACAAATGCTTGATCTCTAACATCGTGGCAGGGGGTATTGACTCTTAAAAGAGCATAATCAGACATTATGGCAAAGCTTTGTGTGAATGCACCCTCTGGATGATACTTAAGCTCAGGTTCACACTAGTTTTCTCTTTTTTTTGCTCTAATCTTCTGCTGGAAATATTTTATAACACCATTAAAATCACAGTCGCTGTGTAAAATGAAGGCACATGGTGAACATTTTATTACCATCTACCGTAAAATATATATTTTATGGATAATTATTCTCTTCTTTTCTTTTCTTATCTATTTATGATACCTAAGAAAATCTGAAAGCAAATACTCGATAAAAGCTCTTGAGGCATCAAGTGACCTTGGATTTTGTAGATTTAGCGGGTGTAAAGGGTGGTGTCATATTGACTTTAGGTTAAGGAAAAGTGGTTTGATGCATATACATATGTGAAGCTCTCCTAACGGGGAGACAAAGGTTTCGAACCACAAAAGCCGCTATGATGTCGAGGCTGGGCCTGTGGGCGGCAAAGAGAGTGAGTTCAGAGCTGAGCGAGTAGTCTGATCTGCCTCTGCCGTGGCTGAGTGGAGACGAATACGCTGCAGTCATTTAGACGTGTGATGGAATAAAGATGTGACAGATTTCTAATAGATGTGTAAATTAGTAATAGGCGTATGCTTGGCATATTTGAATCTGGCACTGACATGCAATTGTATTTCCAAAAATTGATGCGTGTGGTTGAAATTGACTGTCATTTCTTACCATTAACTTTTGTACTCGAACATCTCATTATTCCCAGTAGTAACACATGCTCTCTACAAAGATAGTCCTGTGTTTTTTTTTTTTTTAAATTTTTATAATGTAATGGCTAAAACACTATTTGCATAACAAGTTAAGTATTTGAAAATCATGTGCGATTTGCAAAACAAAGCACTAGTATTACAAAAAAGAATAAATATGAATTATATCCAGGGATTTTGTGTAAATGCTTTGCTTTTAAAACTGATTACTTATTGGCCAAATTCAGGGTTGTACAAATATTAGAATTGTGAAGAAGTACGATATTTATCCATCCATGAAACCTTCTTGTTATTTATTTATTTTTATATTTGACTGTTTTTAGTTACAAAAGAGTTTAAATTACTTGGAATTTCAAGAATTTAAATTTGGAATTGCAATTCTGCATCTCGTTTATTTCCTAAAACTAAAAAGTTCCTAAAAAGTCATTTGTGTAATTTTGTGTAATTATATACCTGAATTAAATCCAGAATTCATTGTTACAGTGATTTACACTCTTTTAAGTTTCCCTTGACTGAGACTTGAAGTGAGACTACATCAATATACCAGAAAACAGGTTAGGTAAAAAAAAAATATATATATATATATATATATATTATCATAATAATAATAAAATGGGTACATATGAATAATCACCTTTACTTGTTTATTCAGGGAGTCAGTAATGAAGTTTAAGATAATATTCTCTTTCTAAGCCTTGCTGTATGCATATATTCAGCTTTAATTGCCTCCTTCCTAGCATGCATTCATCTCAAGGAAAAATTGACCTTTATTGTATAATTTGTGAGTAAAATTTATTGACCTCTGTGAGAAATAAGATGGCAAGAGTGCGTGGTATGACAAAAATTTTCCAGTGTTTTTACATCCGAAGTGTTGCAATGAATCTTGTTAATGATGAATTTCTACCCCATTTCAAAATATGTCTGTGTGTGTGTATATGTTTTAACAAACTGCTAATATACTGATCAGCTGATAATCAAATCTGTATTATCAAAAGCTGATATTATCCAGCCCGGTGATTTATTTATTTTTGCCATTAAAATACAAGACTAGCCTAATACCTTTATAACTGTGCGAATAGAGTTCAAAATGGGGCATAGATTTTTTTTTTTTTCTTTTCTGTTTTATTTTATTTATTTTTTTTAAAAGACATAACCTTGTCACTTCATATCTCAGTGAGCTGTATGATGGGTCAGATGCTGGAGAGTGGGCAATGATGCTCATCATTGCAGCTGCTGCTGGAGCATGGCATTATGGTTAAATTTATCAAGAGCACATTAGCCCACGTAGAAGCCACATCAAATCTGCAAATATATTCATGCACTATATTAAAGTTATGTTGCTGCGTATAGTTTAGTTTCAGCCCCTTTTCAGTATTATGTACTGTATATACAGAGATATATAGAGAGAATTATTTGAGAAATAGAAGGTCCAAAAGTACAGCATGCATCTGAAATAGATTTGTATTTGCAACAATGTAAAAGTATTTAATGTCACTTACTGTCACAAATGTCAAATTAATGCATCCTTGCTGAATAAAATTAATTATTTCTTTTATTTCAGTCAAACAAAACCAATCTGACCACTTGTGTATTGTTTTTTTGCTATTTATAATGTTTATTGTTGTATTTCTACTTTGGAACAGTAAAAGTTGCTTTTAAAAAAGCCCCCTTTCTTTATTTGTACCAAGTAAACTTGTTCCTAACTCTTGTGATGGGCTCTTAGCTCATTTAGTCAGGCTCATAAGATGTGTGTTAATCAATTAAATACAAGCATGTGCTACATCCTTACTGTCTTTTTTGAGAAGTGTGCCATAAGAGCTAGGTCAGGAAGCTAGCTTAGAAAACTTCTTATGGTTCTGAAGTAAAAGGAAAAAGGAGAGAGAGGAAAAAAAAAAAAAAAACTTTTCTTGGCCTTTTGTTCAAAATGGACAATTCACCAAGGAACAGGAAGAGTTGAAAGCTGCCATTGTTCTGTCAGAATTTCAAAAGTACTCGCATTATAGCTGAGCCGGTGGTTTGTTTGGTGTAGGAAATACTTTAGATTATTTCTGAGGGACTGAGTTTAGGTAAAGGGCGGTCATAGCCCTTCAATGACTTATTCCCCCTCCTTGTTTTTCTAAAATTACATTGAGAGTCTCAGCACTCCAAAGACTACCCAGAGTGCTGTGCGGTGTTCCCCACATGGAGGTCATATATGTGTTCCTATTTGCCTCTAATTGAAACCCATGAGTCCAGGACTCTACGGAGACATGGAGAAGTATCGTATAAAAAGCTGATTTTATAGAATATCTTTGTGTGTTTTCAATAATAATTCATATAAATAGGATGACAGTTGATGAGTCTCCAGAGCTTTTTAAGTTCAGACTAACAGCGTAAGATGTATAAAACAACATCATCCTGTCTTGTATTTCACTGGTTTCAGGTTTCATTTGTTGGGTCCACACTGTGTTCCTTTTCACTATGTGAGAAGAAGCGTGTTGAGTGACATTTTCTCTGGAATAAAGCTTCAGTATCTTTCTACTGTAGCATTGGTAAACAGTTTTCAGTAATTATGTGTATGAGTATCAATAGATAATGTGAACTTACATTTGAACTTTGGTATTGGAGAACACAAGCTGTTGTACTATCAAGCAATCCTACTTATTAGGGTAAGACATCTTCGAGAGAGATCATTGGAAGCAAGTTTCAAAAGAAAGCTTGTCTGGCCTGTTTTTGAAATGAAGGCCTTTCATGGATAATTGCAGTGCTCTCGGCATGTAAAAAAAAAAAACGGCTCACATTATTTCACAGCGAGACCCCGCAACCCAATCAAAAGTTTTAGTGGAGGTCTTTACTTTGTGTTTGAAAGTTTGCTTGTGCTACTGTGAAAGTCCAACAGAAATAAGTGATCTGATAAGTGGGAGTTTAACAACAGCCTCTCTGCACAATGAAACATTGACTCAAATTAAAAAAGATCTCAGAGCCACACAACCTTGAAATACAAGGGTGAGACCACTGTACATTCGTAAAAGATCGCAAAAGCAGTGCAACATCTTTTTTTTGTAACTCTAGTTTAGACACATTGCAGGCTAGTAATTAGCACTCCTGTCCAGTCAAATACTGACCAGTGTCAGTAGTAAAAGAATTCAAGATAATTGTTTAACCTTCATTTGCCTTTGTGTGAGTTTCAGTTGAGCTCTGCAGAGTAAGAACAGACTCTCTCACTCTTCTGCCTTTCAAATGCAGGATGTACTTACCTGTTTCACAATATATCAGTTAAATTAATTCATTTGGGTTTGGTACGAAGTGGGTGAATTAATATAAAGAGAAGAAGAAAAAAAAAGAAAGAGGACTGAGAAAGAGTTCATATAGTCATCCAATATCTCTCACCTGAGGTGCAAGGTCAAGTGTGTGATTACTGGGTTTTGTAGAGCTGTTGCACTTACAGTTCTCAGCTGTATATTTTGAGTGTCTATGATCTCATGATTGCATTGTGAAGGATCTGAACACCACTCAACAGACATGATACTATGTCAGTATTAAATACTCTGTCAATTGCCCCTCTCTCCGTGATGAAGATTATTTTATAAAATCCTTGTCATCTGCGCTTTGATATACATCCTCTTTGGCACAACACTAAAGACCCATTACAAAAGGGCATTCATTCTTTACTAATGATTTAGAATTGCTGCCTTGATTCACCCACTAATTTTCATCACAGAGGTCAAAGGGTCTTCTCTTCCCTTCTCTGAGCATTATTAATCTTTTAGGAATGCACCACAGCATTATGGGAAGAGGGGGAAAGTATTGTTTAATGGCAGTGTACATTTTCTTCCTTTTTTAGAATGCTTGCTCTGTTTTGGTGGAGCAAATAATTGATATACAATAGGGGTACACGATATTACATTTTTGGACAATACAATGAGTAAATAATTACAGCACATCATGTGATTCAATAAATGGTCGGTATTAAAATTCTACACTGTTTTCTCAAAATAAATAAAAAGAAAACACTAGAAACAAAACTTTGTAAATGCTGCAAGTGACTTGGGCATCACAAATTTGTATTGCGCAGGAGGGAAGTTGAAAATGTCATTAACGCAGATTAATGTTATTTATTAGAATGGCACATGACAGCTAATACAATCTAAATGTTAAAAGAGAAAATTATTATGTATAATAGCTAATATCAGCTAATTTGCTAATTTATAAGGATTGTAATCTATAAATATTGTTCTTATTGGGCATGAATTATGGTATTTTTATATGACCCTCATTCAAAACATTTCTTTCTGTGTTCCACAGAATAGAGCACAGTTCTGGGTAAATGAAATGCTTTCCCATGATGCTCTTCCTAGCAATGTTAGCTAGCGGCATAGGTGTGGCACATCTTAGCCCTGTTCCTGCTAAAAGATAAGTTGGTTTAAACTGTCAATTATTATGAGAATCCAATGTGTCATATTCCCTGTGAATAACAAGTTAAAGAATTCAAGGTTTTGCTGATTGTCATTTGTTCTATATGCTAATTTCACTTATTTGTTCTCACTTTCTTCCTTTTATTCTCACTTCAACTTGTAACTCATCCATAATCTCAGCACACACACATTTAATTAATCAGCTGGGCTTAAAGGAACTGCAATTTAATAGTAAAATATGGGGGATTTCTATATAACTTGGTTAGTCTGTTTGAGTCAGCACTGTTTTACAGAACTACAACTTTTTACTTTCTCAGCCTGCTTTAACAGACTCTTGTAGTTATTATTTCATACAGCTCCAGTCCTCAGTTGCCTCTACTTACCATTATGTGCAGTGCCATGGGAGGGCTTCAAAAGACTCATTCATATTGTCAGCTCTTTGAAAAGGCCGTTTCAGTGCAAGACTTGCCACTCACTTTGAATACAAAGGAAAATTTGCCATCATTCAAATAGAAGAAAGTAAAAACAATAGCAAGAACTCCCAACGCTGAGATGCAGCTTGTGCATGTGGTTTGTGAAAATTAATAATAATAATAATAATAATAATAATAATAAATCACAATCTCATATCTAAATCAATCTACCAAATACTTTCCGTAAAGCAAAAATGTGTATAACATTTCAGATATTTCATAAACATTCTTAAAATTAATATATGCATGTGAATGATGTACTGTATGCAGTACCCATTTCTTGATTTTCTTTTTCATTATAATTTTCATTTGTTACTTCATTATGTATAAAATCAAGTTTTCTAGATTTAGATGATTTTTGCACTTTCGGTAAGAAAAACAACTAATATACAATTCCAATTAGTCTTTTTTTAAATAATTGTTTTTATTTTAAGTTCTGCTTGTCTTTAAATCATCCTTCACTAATTCTTTTATACAGTTGTAACCATCTGTCCAGTGAAACAAAATATTACAAAGACGAGGCATCATGGTGCATGAAAAAGAAAAAGCATTAATAAATATAGGTAGATAAAAAGCTGGTTTCTTTTGTCTAATTAGATGCAGTAATTAAACAGATACTTTATCAATTCAGACAAGTAAGAATTACAGACACAGCCACAGGAAGCACACGTTCTTAAATTCAGTTCGTACATATAAATCGTCTTTTATTGATTCTTGGAAAATTGTACATGTGCACAACACGCTTCTTCAGTCTATAAATAATCTCTGTGCTGACACTGATATAATTCATCTGATATCCCTGTAGATCAGAGATCATATTGTTCAGTTGACTACAGGGTTAAGCGTAATTTATTTTCTGTTTCGTGACATCCATACCTCTGAGAACCCAAGACAGGCACCGAGTGTTTCCCAAGGTGGATTGTTTACAAGAGTTTGAGCCTCAGCAGCTGAGCTGTGTTCATAAAATTACATAGAATAACCAATTATCCATCTTTGACTCTGTTGAAAGCCATCTCAACACCCCAGAGATAGGTTGTTGCCCATATGCTCATTGAGAAGAAACATACTCAGTCATTGCTTCTAAATATAGACCTCATTATTGATAGAGAGAGAGAGAGAGAGAGAGAGAGAGAGGACAGTCTTATGATTTCAAGGAATTGGTTTCATTATTTTAAAGTGGATCTTCCCCAACAAGTGCCTTCCTTCATTTAAAACGCAGTAGGAGAAAGTCAAATTCCCACCCATTTAATGTGGTCTTACAAAGAAACACTAAAGAAAAGGAGACAGGCTCAAACTTTTGATTTATACTCAATGGCATATACAAGATACAATCCATATCCATTGACAGAAACCTCCACGTGGTGACAGGTCAGGCACAGAGAGCATTGATTAAACAGCAAATGAGCGCAAGGAAGCCAACTCTGGTGGAGAGTGTCTGTCTTAGTGTGAGTTGATGGAGTACCTTAGAGCAGCAGCGGGAACCACACCTGCCTGTCTGGGTGAAGAGGAGTAGAAGAGACGGGGGAGCTGACAGGTTGCCATGGGTCATGAGGGGAAACCTCTCCACTCGCATTCAGCTCAGTGCACACACTCCCCCAACAAGCAATCTATTTTTGCACACTTTCTTCTCCTCTTAGCGAGCCAAGGGCTTTCTAAAGTAGGCTTTCTAGTTGAATTAATGAAAGTATACATGCGTATTTAACCGTGGGGCAAATGCTGCACAGTCACATCTTGCCAAAAGACTTAGCAAACGTGTGTTTGTGTTTGCCTCCCAAAGTCTGGATGGGTTTTTTTTTAGGCCTAATGTACAAACTTTGAATTTGTTCACCATTAAAACACACTCTACCTCAACGGGAGTCTAATATTACAACTACCTCTGACAGTAATGAGGTCAATTAATACAGAGAAAATTGCTGCTGCATTACTATAATGAAAAAAAAAACAAAAAAAAACAAAATGGCTGTGTAATTATACCAAACACACGCTGTGGATAACCCTGGCATCTTATCCCGAGGGGCGGACCGTTGTTTCCAGCATCGTGTACTGTATCAGGAATATTGTCTCATTTGTTTTGAGCAGAAGATGCAATGCCTTACAGCTCTTGTCGCAAATATGTTGCAGAACAACTGAACTGAGCGAGAAATAAAAAACTTTCATATTTCCATCGCTATATTAGAATACGACGCAGAATCAATGAAAATCAGCGCACAAGTTTTTGCCTCTCTGTACCAGAGGTGGCTTAACAGCTATCAATCTTAATATTGAATTGCGAGCTTGAGATTGCCTAGAGAGAGCAAGCAAGAAAGCACACGGGGAATTATCCAAAACACAGATATACCGCACCGGAGGAATAACTCTGAAATTGTGAGAAGAAGCTGAAATTGGCACTGGTTTGAAGAATTCCACTGGGCTACCTTTTAATTAGGTCTCTTAGCCCCAGGCTGTGCATTGCCACTGCCCTGACAGTATGCAAAGTTCCTGGAAGCCCTTAATAGGATGATTGACCGCTATAGCAACGAAACTGATGATAGCCTTCATAAGCATTGCGCTTGTTTAATTACCCTGGGGTTTACAGCACATGATGAATTACTGCCTCATAACCACATGCATAAAGATCGATAATTGGCATAGCCTGTTTAGAATATTAACGATAACTCTTTTTTTTTTTTTATTCCCCTTGTTGCTTGCTCATGACTCACTCTTGCAAATAGTCATCTGGCATATTTCTCAGCCGATTGTTAATTGCGCCAGTATGGATCAATGCTCTGTTTCAGTCTTCTCTTTCCCTTTCTAAATTGCGATTGGTCCCTGTCAGTGTGCTGTAGGAGCCGTGGCCGGAGAAAGCATGTCTGTGAGAGGATGAGCTCAAATTGTCCAAGGCACTTCTTTATGAGGTGTATAAATCACACTATAGGTGTTCACCTTGGCAGTTTGGTGTGCAGTGATTTTCATTTTGTTTTTGGAGGAAGAGAGGACAGAGGCCATTACTATAGTCTTTTGTGCCCCACCTAATTGGCCGGCAGGGGAAATCAGCTGTTGAAATGGCGTCACGAGGGACATGCGCTGTAAAGATGAGCTATTGTTTTGGAGGACCTGTCACGGGCCAACATTAACAACATGCATAAGAAGTACTTTCAGCTCTCCTGCAGGACTGGCCGTTTCAGTGGGGTAAAAAGACCCGGCAGGTTTTCGCCACACTTAGTGATGAGTCCAATGGCTGTTTTCTAAATATGTTGTATGTATATATAAACACATGATAATTCTGAAATACCTCATCATATTTTCAGTGTAAACTGTGGCTTTGTTTTGCAATGCACTCTGTTACATTGAGATACAGTCAGTCCACGTACATTTTTAATGAACCTAATTGCTCTTGAATGTTAAAATAATTAGTTTAATTATCAAATGAGTGGCAATGTACACCAGTCAGGTCAGAGATGGCCTCATTCATTCAGATTAGATTTACACCTTTTGCTTTTCTCTTCTCCCACCTCTCTTTCTTTGCCTCTACTGTGTCTCCGTTGTCACCCTTTCATTCAACTCTTGTTTTATTGCTAATAACCCTACATGAGTAAATGTGTCTTTTCAGCTGATTACTTTATTTTCCTTTCTGGCTTCATGAATCTTTGATTCTGAGTCATAGTATGCTTTGGAAAGACAGCCAAGAATGTCAAACAAGTCAAGTCAAGTCAAGTCACTTTTATTTATATAGCGCTTTTAACAATACAGATTGTAGCAAAGCACTGAAC
>JAUMHR010000017.1:2348911-2381469 GCA_032361145.1 Enteromius fasciolatus | reverse complement strand
ATATAAGGCAAGTCTCTTATGCTCACCAACTTTACAGTAAATTACAGTTAAAAAAAAAAAAAAAAACTTTTACAACAAAAGAAACTTTCATTACAGGATTCTTATTATTATTATTATTATTACCCCAGTAGAAAACAGTGCTACTTGGGAGTTTTGTGGAAAAGTAATTTTTTTTAGTAAATGTTATTAAAAGGTAAGTAACAAATTAAAAACAAACAAAAAAAAGGTTACTGACCAACAATCTTTATCATTAGTGCGCACACACAAAAATGTTATAGTTTATATATAATTACGCCATCTAAACGTTCATGGTTGAGTGTCTTTGCACAACACCACTGACTAAACCAAATGTGAAATGATATGTGATTGAAATTAAAATCACTACATAATAGTGCAGCAGACTTGCTGGCCAATACTGCTCACTTGTGGACAGAAATCATACAGCCACATTATAATTTTCTCACAATGCCTAAGTCCTAAATTATCTAAAATAACTCTACTATTTCTAAGCATTACGCAAATGCATAAAAATGAGCTGAAAAGCGTGTAATGGAAAACAAATGCATATGATAAAATAAACACAGTCACAAGTGTATAATCATACACAAAGAACTCTAAGATGAATACCTGGTCCTCTATCCATGGGCACCGGGCCTCCTGGAGGGATCCCTATCTGAGGTTGCATCCCACCTTTAAAAGGAGAGACCAGAGGTAAACTGCACATGCACATATACATAAGCACCAAAGTAATCCTAGGACAACCAAGCTTACCAGCTGGTCCCATGGGTCCCTGTCCTGGCATTGGTCCTGGTACTCCCCCTCCCATCTGTGGAGGCTGCATCATCTGTGGGGCTCCGTTCACATGCATACCTGGCTGTGAGTCAGAAGATCAACAGAAGATTACTGCTCGACTGTCCATGAACCCAACTCAGACATAAAACACAATCTGTAAAAGATTGTTTTCAAAGCTCAAAAGACTAAAACAGCCTATAAATCAAACCCTTAAGGTCAATAATAATTACATTTTTTTACTCATTTAGTAATGAATTCATAGGAAATGTTTGTTGATCATATCAGAATGATTTTTGAAGGATCATGTGACACTAAAGACTGCAGTAATGATGCTGAAAATGAAATATTTCCACCTTAAATAGATATAGATTTTTAAAAAATAATTTTAATATTTCACAACATAAAACGTGTAATACTGACCATTGGCTGAGGTTGAGAGACAGGCACGTTGGGCTGAGGGAGGGGCTGGTTAGGTGCTGGTACCACTCCAGGCTGAGGACTTGGGTTTATGGGTGGAACCACAGCTGGACGGTGGAGCATTTTCTATAAGAATAACAGACGATTTTTCTCTTGATCTTTATCTGGCTCAAAATAGAATAGCAAATAACAACAAAAGAAAATAGCACTTAGGCTTATAATACATTATTATTATTAGCAAGAATGCTAAAGGAGGTCAATGAGATATTTTCAGTCTTTTCCATAAGACACTCTCCATTTCTCTAGTACAGTGGTTTTCAAACCTGTCCTACAAGCACCCCTGTGCTGTACATTTTGTATTTCCCCCTTGTCAGACATACCCAAATCAGGTCTTGAAGTCTCTACTAACGAGCTGATGAGTTGAATCAGGTGTGTCTGATAAGGGAGACATGATAAATGTGCAGGGCAGGGGTGCTTGTAGGACAGGTTTGAAAAGCACTGCTCTAGTGTGTTACTTCAGAGGCATCCCATGATCTTACCAGAGCGATTTCAGGGTCCACAATCCTCATGACCACCTGAGCCTGGAGCAGGGCATAAGCGAGCTGAGGATTCTGCAGGAGCATGTTCCTGGCTTCTTGGGGACTGTTCTGCACACACAGCTGCACAAACAAGAACAGGACAAGAAATCTAACAACCACATTTTTAAGATTCATAACTTCAAATTAACAATTAATAAAGCACTTTAAATCATAAATTGTTGTGTTGCAGCAGCTGGTTGGCAGCAGTAATGACAGACGACTTCTTTCATTTAAAGAACACATAGTTTGTTCAGTAAATTGTGTTTGAAAAAAAAAAAAAAAAGAAAAAATGTTTTTTCCTCTCTTTTTGTCTAAACATAGCAAACAATGATTTAAAAATCAAAGTATGTTTCAAACTGAATTTTCTCAAATTTATTCGTTGGAAACAATTAAAGGAAAATATGCCCAGAAATGAAAATTCTGTCATCAGCTACTCCCCTCATCTCATTTCACACATCTATTTCCTATAAGTAAAAACATCACTTTTTTAATGAAAATATGTAATTTAAGGTTATGTTCATACAGTGTTTGTCTTCATAAAACTTTTTTGCAACTTAAAAGTTTTGAATGAATAGACTATCAATTTTTTTCAAAAATGAACTAAAGTCTTACGATTCTGGAACAACATGTGTGTAGGTAAACTGTACATTTTTGTGCAAACCAATCATTTAACTAACTTCCTTTTCTAAATGTATTTTGGACCCTCTTGATCTGAATATTCAGTCATAAATTTCACAGGCCACATTCCTTTACTCACCTTCATCTGCTTCATTAGCTCAAACATCTGCTCGGGAGGCAGGCTGGCTACTGCCCTGCTGATAGACTCTGGGGCTTCTTCTGGTGTGCAGCCGTCTCCATAAGGGGACTCAATAATTGGAGCTCCAGTCCCCAAACCTGTGGAAACAAGCAAGCAGGTTAAAAAGGACCATTCCTAGAACACAAGATTTAGAAATCAAAAACTCCTTTCGGGTGGAATATTACGCTTCAAAACTCAAACTTACTTTTGAGCTCCTCTTTATTTTTCTCACTAGCTGCATTATCGACTCGGAGGGCTCTGCCGCTGAACTCTCTGCCATTAAGGTTACGCATGGCACTGAGCGCCGTCTCCTGATCCTGGTACTCACAAAAGCCATATCCCTTTGGTTTACCCGTTTCTCTGTCATACACCAACCTGCAAGAAGTGTTTTTCTTGATAAACGCCAGGTTTCCTCTAAAGTGACCAAAGCATGTTGATTCAAGCATTATTGTGTATAACTTACCTAAAACTGACGACAAGTCCAACCTCTGAGAAGATGTCTTTCAGCTGCTCCTCAGTGGCCTCATAAGGGATATTTCCCACTGTTGCCAAAATACAAACAATAAGGAAAATAATAAACAATGCTGTTCAAAACTGGTTTACTCTAGCAGGACACTACGTTACACCACTACATCAGTCCATCCACATCTGCAGTAGTTTTTTTTACACCTATAGATTTTATACGTGAGCATATATGTAAAATGTGCAAGTAATACGACCTCTAGAAGTCTAGAAAATATATACTGCGAAATAAGGTGTTACACAATGTTTTAGTTGTTACTAACTGTAGGTGAGTGAGGTTTAGCTTAGCAGCTAACGTTAATGAAACTGAATGGCAGAAACAAACTAACCAAGTCTGTTTATACATAACTTACCGAAAACCGAGCGTAACGAGCGGTCCACGGCCGGGTCTCTTGCAGCTGCCGCTGCCGCTGCAAGTGCTGAATTCGCCATATATTCAATGATGAAATTACAGCTAACACGATAAATGAACAGCACAGACCCACGAGAAGCCAGAGACCGTGTAATAAACATAAAGATGGCGCTGCACGACCGGTACGTTGATATTTCAAAATAAGAGTGCAAAAAATACATTTATATCGCATTTAAACTGCTGAAGTATCTTGCTTTCAGAAATATTTTATCATTATTCAGCGCACAACAAGATATTATATCTTGAATTAAAAATGCACAATGAATAAAAATAAAAAAGGAAGTTTAATAATAATTATAATATAATTAGGCAAATAAATAATTCAAATAAAATACTACGCTCACATTTGTTTATTAATATAATATATAATATTGTCAATGTACTTCCTGATTGGACTTTAACCAAGGTTAACATAAATTGTAATCCACAATATTTCTTATTTCTTAAAATAATATCCTTGAGATAATATGAATCAGGAAATGACCTACATTTTCCCAATATTCAAGACTTGAATGTTCTATTTAATACATTTTGTTATGTTTTGTTAATGTAATGTTACATTTTTAAGAAATGAATCAAATAGAGCAGTTTTCCTGATACCACATATTCTCTAGGTGCACTTATATAAAAAAAATATCTCTGAAGAGTGAGAATCGTTAAGTTGGCTTGAGAAAACCTGCTAATCATGCTAAAAACAGGCTAGCAACATGAACTTTCTAATCATGCTAATGAAATGCTAGTAACATCTTAGCAACCATGCCTGGCACCATAGAAATTCTCTAGCAACACCTTGTCTCAACAAACTTTTTAATCTAGTTACTCATTGTGGCAGTACGAATGGTTTATATCAACTGACAATTGTTTTGACAACAGATTAAAAAACGTTCCCATTGAGACCAAAGTGCATGCAGGGGGCCTGACCTAAACATCAACCTAAATAGCTCAGAGAAATGTTTCTCTACCCTGTCGCCCTTAACACGCTCACTAGGGGGCTGTATGGCTCTATTTTTCTTTTTGTTTCCTTTTGTTTTCTTTTTCATTGTCTGTAAAACTGTTTTTTAGAATAGTATGTATATATATACACAAATAAAATACAAATATTAATTTTAAAATGTATAAAATGTACTTCAATTAAGTAAAGTCCAAGATTTTTCTCCATGCAGAATAAGAAATATTCTTCACGTTGCACTGTATCTTGATGTGTGTCTTTTGATTATTTATTTTGATTAGTAATATTTTATTTGGAATATATATCCTGAATATCCTAATTTTTTTTTTTTTTTTTTACAGATTACAAAACACAGTGATTTTCAATTCAAAGCTTCATGAGACTTGGAATACGTGCATGAGTCAAACTTGTTTTATCATGCTTTAACAGTACTTCTGAGCCCTTCTTGCAGTCTGACAGCCTCTCGTCTCAATCCAGGTTCACTAAATTGAAATAACAGCATTAACACTTTTTTTTTTTTTAAAGTATTTTGGGGAAGGTAATGGGTAAAATTGGTTTTGAATTAAATGTACACTTATTATTTTTATAGGTAAGGTTTTCTTTGCAAACATCTAATGAGATATGGCATTGAATTAATCTAACACTGATTAAAAACTTTAACTTTAAAAAAAAACAAAACAAGAATCTCACTACATGAATTTTGACTGTAAATTGATTTCAGCATCTGAGTAATATCATACTGAAATGTCAGTCTTTTGTTGTTTTAGTCCACTTGGTACTAGTTTTTTTTTATGTTAATATATTTTAATCTTATTACAGATATATAATCAAGAATTGTTTTGTTTGTTATTTACTAGCACTGTAAATCATATAATATGTTCCTTCAGAACCTTGGACAGCTCCAATCCTGGCATTAAAACAAGAAAATGCAAAGACATGACAAGCTATATTTATCAGTTTTCTTTGAATCTGACAATTTCATCCCCTTTCCTGTCTATAAACCACAAATGAAAAGCAGAAAATCCTTTATTGTTCAGCAAATATGTTGCTCATCATTATGGAGAGTGGAAATGTGATACTATATAAACATATTTATCACTGTTATGTTTATAAAGGAGGATTACAGGAACATATTTCCAAAAGTGATATAGATCATGTTAATTAGTGCAGTTAATTGTATTGGGATAAAAGAGGTCTTGAACTAAACATATTCTGTCCAATGTTGCCAGAAACGTTTTGTTAGTAGCCATTTTATTTGTTTAGAAATTCTCATAGTCCATAAAAAAGCTTAATTTCCCCTTTAGCCTAAATAAATGCACATTCTAGCATACTGGCCTATCATTTTAGAGAAATACTTAACTGATAACATTTTTAAAGGTCTTAAACATAAAAGATAAATAGATACATCTGTAGGCTACCTTATTTATCCCTAAATGGTAGTCTACATGTTAGTACATTAAATATACACGATATTACTTTAAAATACATATTAGTAGTTAGAAAACGTTTTGTCTCTGCTATTTTGAAATAAACAAATATAGGTTTTGTTGGATGCTTTAATCCGAACAGTGTTACAGTGCATCAAATACCTAGTTTGTGCTTTCTCTGGTTACAAACATGATCTTGGCATTGCAGTACAATATGACCGATAATTATAGCATTGAAGTCTGCTAAAGTCTACTTTCATCGGTGACTGAATTTGCTGGAACATCACAGCAGTCAAGCAGAAATGCGCGACGCTGGGTCCGCGTTACAGTTAACAGTAGGGGTCGCACAAACTCTATATTTATTCGACTGCACGCTAGTATGTTGCTTGTCACCATCATTAACCAAATGATTTAATTTACAGATTAGCTAATAGCGTTGCAATTCGCCAAATCATACAAATATGATTCATTTATAGTAGTTAGAGTTTCGCAGGGCTTTTTTTCATATAGCTATATTCATAGTACACAGAACACATTTATGGTTAATTGAAACCAGAGGCTACGATTCCGTAGGAGCCACGACGTCATTGAAAGGACCAAATCTCTACAACTGTGCCACGAAAAAACGCTTGGTTCCACTAAATAGTTTTGCTTAACTTCCCTTAACTTTTTACATTCATTTTCTATGGTAGTGCTTAACACTACGGATGCAATATACTTCTGACCACGCGTTGATTTCGTGGCGTTCAATGTTTTTTTAAAACGGAATAGATAGGGATCGTTGCACATTTAGTAAAACCTACACAAGAACAATTATTAAAAGATTTTTTTTTTATCTTTGTGCACAAAGTTCGCTTGGTGCATGTTAATCGTACTTAAAGTGTATCTAGACGAAAAGCGAACGCAGCTTCATTGTGATGTATTTGTGTCAGAGGCGTGATTCGAACCTATAATTTCGTGTATCTTCATTCGCCCCGCCCCCATTCGTTCCTATTGGCTAGTCAGCGCTCAACACCTATCCGCGGCTGGCCTTGGTTCGTAAAGCAGACGTGATAACCACTACACTATGACTGCGCTTGCTTTGCCTTGTTCGTGCATCATAAGTGAATCATAAGAGCCTTTGTTTGGAGGTGTTGTTGAGGTTGGCTAATTTCTTATCATTTCACACTCATGTCACTTGCTGTCGTTGGTTACTTCAATCTCAGTTCAGACATGCAGCGCGGGGTCAGAGCGCCATGCGTCTGTGGGAACCATCTCGAGTCTGAGCAAAGTAGAAGACAACTTTGTTGTTGTATGTTAAATTAAATAGGCTAATAAAACACGTTAAGCAAGCAGCGTGCTGACCTATCTATCTATCTATCTATCTATCTATCTATCTATCTAAGATTAATCATTAAATGAAAACATCAGTTGTCATCAAACCTCAGATATTTTCTGCTAAATGTTTCAAAGACGTTGCGGGGTTAATATGCAAACAGCTCAATATATTATCTTCATTACATTGCTTCAGGCAGAATGGGTGCATAAAGCTTTATGCACTTTTTAATTAAAATCCCACCACTGTTTCTCATTTTACCGTAAGCATTCTTGTGACTTTCGATATTTTGGCTGTTCTATGTCAACAAGTTTATGTTCGAAGAGTTTGATAAGGGATGTAACCAAACTTTTTTTCATTTGTCCAGATTATTGTAAAAAACAAAATATTGAATGTAATTTAATGAGGCATTCAGGGTCCTGCATAAATATTAAAAAGCCTGGTATACACCAGAGAGAAGAAACAGTAAAGAACTGCAAAAAGACAGTCACTCAATCATGGCAATTTCTTTAATTTACACCTCTAGTGTTTCTGAAAACGCCTCTCAGTTTCTGAAAGATAAGCAATTACCCTGTTACCACAGGCCCGTGTAATGTGCAGAGTATCCTCCTTGGTTTCACTCCCCTTAAGACACTTCTCTCTGATTTTATAGCATAACCAAAAAGCTAAGATAGTGCTGTCTCAGATGCGCACACAAAAATGTACAATTAGTCGCTAATTGCTTTTTTTCCCATAAAACTTTGCTAGTTATTAATAAATAACTGGACTATTTAATTGCTGCTGCTGTTTGTATCAGTACAAGAACCTCTTTATTGTAGCAGTACAGTTCCATTGAAAAAAGAATTTCTTGTAAGCTTGATAAGTCTTGTTGTAGATATGAGATATCATGTCCAAATTATGGAACATTACAAGAACAATAAAGCTGCAATTACGAGATAAACACATAATGTATATAAAACATTGCAACAAGACATTAAAACACTCCAGCATTGTACCACAAAAATATGAAAACTATAAAGTGTTTTTATTTCTTTTTTTATTTCATCAGTTTTATCTATCTTAGCTGGAGGCCCCTGGCAGTCTGGGGCCCTTCTGGTCCAGTCCATAATCTATTGCATCTGGAACCACAATGCAGTTCCTTACATGTGTATTTCACATAGTGAGGACAAATAAATCTGTTTTCCTTTTATCTGTTTTATAGCCTATATCTATCTATTTATCTATCTATATATATAGGTTACATATGACGTTGTCCAATCTTTTAGCTAAGTCTGTTTACCTGCATGCAGAAGCTCCGACCAGACAGGACTCCGGAGGAAGCCAGAGAAGCGAGCTCGTAACCAGTGCACGCGGAGCCTGGTCACCTGTGGGAAAGAAGCCGGCTTTAGGACCCAGCGTGCGCGATTTTTCCTCTCCAGCTGCTGCGGCGATGAGGGAAGATCGCGGGGAGAAACCCAAAATTCACAGTGTTAAATCCTCCACAGAATCATACTACCGGACCGTAACGAAAACAACAGGCACAGACACTTTCCCATGCATTTGGATGAATACGTCAAGTTCAGAGACATAGGAAAACAGTTTGGGGCCATTAAGGTAAGGCGGCGCGATTCCATGCGATTAATAACAAAGGCGCTATACTGGCGAGCGAGGGGGCATTAAAGGGGGCATTGCACAACGCAATGGAGGGCGACAGTCAACTCTCTAAACTTTGCACTTGTACATGAGTGCATCAAAGTCCTAACATAATATCATGATGGGATCTAACTATCCAAAACGGTTGGATGGATTAATACAGTGCAAAGACAACATGCGGCAACATTTGAAAAGATATGGATAATGTTGTGTCCTAAACTGACCGCCCGCGATCACAACAGCCAATGTCATTATGTGCGTTAAGGCCTACGAAAAGTGATGCATCGCGCAAATATGCGTGTATTCACGGTACAATAAGTTTGGATATCTTTTGCATCCCCTCAACCTGCCCGCTTCATGTGCTCTCTCCCACCCTTGCGACATTACCTCAGTCATGCAGTGAAGCATTTACCGGTCAGACTCCCCAGTTTGCACTGTTGCACTGCCTTTCTGTTGTCATTTCCCGTGCAAGTTCTTTTTAATTGTGTTTTGAAACTAAGTTGTATATGTTGCCCAAGCGATGACGCTGATTTGCAGTCACCTCAGGCCTGTTTAAAGCAGCTAATGGTGGCTGGAAGTGGAGACCAATCAAGTAAAACTTTTCAGTGTCTTGTTTTCAGAATGGGCCTTTCCTTAACGTTAACGCGGTAATGGATCAGCTTCCATTCATGGGATTTGTTATGTGGGTATGTTGCATATATATGACTGATTCTATAATTTGGTGTCCCCATCTGGCCCCCTCAACTCTGTTACCTAGGTAGACTTACAGTGGTGACAGTAGTATAACAGAATTGACATTTTATTTTTTCCAAAAACTCCTCTTGCTAAGAACAATTGACACTAATGGAAACATGATTAAAAGAGCTTTAAATAACCCAGTGTGAGATCAGAAATAAATTCTGTTTTCCTTCTGATTGTGGTAACAGTGTTGACGTTTTGAAAATAAATCTTGCTGTAAGAAGTTTTTAGATTAAATATTTTCTCAGAGAGAGCACAGATACTTTTCAGAGCTTCAGATATTATCACTGAGAGAAAGTGACATAATTTCCTGTAACTTCCACAATTCTGAGATAATTCCACCAATTTAAAGGCAAAATATGGTTTGGTAACAGAGGTGACACAAGAAATTTCTTTTTTTTTTAAATAATTGAATGTTGTAGAATTAAGTAACTAACTATTTAGGGCTTTAATAAATAATAATAATTAACTTTTGCCAAAAGAAAAGTACTATAAAATATTTTGATTGAACATTGATACATCATGATGGAAAAAATAGACTGATTAATGTGGACAAGAAGAAATCACGATTTTTAGCTATTTAAGACACTTTTAAAATAATTTATTATATTGTTATGGATTTCCATGTAGGATTTTTTTCTTCATCTTGGAGACGTTGGCACAGTTCTTCTGGATTGAGTCTGTCTCAGTTTATTCTGTTACTTCACGTCATTCCAGACAGACTGGATGATGATCAGATCAGATCTCTGTGTGGAGCACTGGCTGTTATCAGACAATAATCTCACTGCATTATTACAATTAATGACAAAAATAATGTTTGGAAATGTAAACTGATATTTCCAACTGACACGCTATACCGCAAAATATAGAAATAACCGATTTAAAACCTTTTTTGTTGCTGAAAATACTAGTTGCCTAAGACTTTTGCACAGTGCTATATTTTTTGTTGTTGTTGTTTTTTGCAAATAGTAGACTTAATCTGAAGCATTAACCTTAACCATTAACCCTAACTTATACCTCTATAAATTCAATTATTATAATGTGATTGTTATTATCTATAGCCTTAGTTATCAAATTAAATAATTTACACTAAAAAGTACGACTGCATTGAATTATATTTTGAGATTCTTCTAAAAAAAACAACAACAACTTTTAAACAAACAAGTAATGATCGCGGAAATTATAACTACTTTAAGTAAATTAAAACGCCAGTAGGTGGCAGTAGTGAGCGTTTAATAAGTGAGTCATTGAGTTCAGATTCATCTAAATGATTCGTTTATAAGGCAGATTCATTAGATGTTTATGATTGGGCTAATAACTTTAATTAAACCGATTCGTATATAATACTGAATCGTTCAACAATGAATCGACTGGTTGATGTGAGATGCGCTGTTTTTCCGCCTAAATTTGACAATAAAATATTGTACTTGAACTGCTTATATAACTATTAAACTATTGTTATAGTAAAAACTTTGTGCTTACCTAACTGTATATTACACATTAAAACATTAAATTTTGAATTTTTACCTCAGTATGCTGAATGTCTTGGTGTTGCCGTTTTGATTTCTCCTCGAGAGACTGCGTCAGCCTCGCCTCAGCAGCGCAGCACTGGAATGATCTGGATAACATGTATTATCTAATATATCCACTATTTGACACTAAATGTGATCAAATCAGAGTATTACTTGAGTTTTGGTGTTTACATTGTTATTTTTTTGGTAATAGGGCTTTTAATCGTGTTACTTGTCTGGTGTTAATGAAGCATTAATGTCGAGCCCATGAGTCTATGTATTTAACATAGATAGATAGATAGATAGATAGTTAAGTTAGATATGGTGCATTCACGTGTAGAGGAGCATGTGTGGCACGTTCGTCTTGTTTACAATATTTTAGCTTTTAATAATGCAATTAGTCCTCGTTGCAGTGACTGCGCCTGTCTGATATAATTGCCTTACTCATATGTTGCAGTCACAATTAATACCCTGTATTTTTACGACAACATCAGGGTTAGAGCCTTAAGAAGACGTGATGCTCTCAGCGCAGTCTATGGGGTCAGTTTGCATCGGAGCAGTTATGACAAAAATAGGTCATCGGCTCAAAATGTAAAAATTCACATCTGTTTGAGTAGATGTTTCAGAAGGAGCAATACGGGAAATTTTGCGTGATATTACATTATTGTCTGCTGATAATGTAGTGTCATTCTCTGCGTTTTCGGAATAAAGGTCTATTTATTCTTATGCTAATCGTCCAACGTTTGAGCGTCCTCTAATTGAACAGAACTTCACCGGATTATAGGCTGTATTACATACGCAGTCATTCAATCATAATGTCATGGTCTGGCGAATATCCGGTGCCAAATGCATTCAAATGGCAGCTTGAGGTAACTTTGCGAGTCAATGTGTAATCTTGTGCTGCTCAGTAAGACTTCATCTAAAAAAAAAAAAGACAGGGACTATGATTTTGTCTTGAGATATTCATCGCAATGCATTGGTTTCTAAACATGCTCATTGTGATATACAGACAAGACCACGCTTAAACTGAGAGAGAGAAAAAAAGTTGGAGCAGGAGTGATGAATATTGTAAGTCAGTTTCATCATCTGACTGTGGTGCTCTGAAAGAAGCTTCAATACATTGGAAATATGTTATTGTTTTGTTTGGTGGAATATAAGATCAAATTGTTGAATATAGTCCTATTTCCGGTTTTGCAGGTTTGCATGATGTTGGTGTGTTTTTTTGTATTTTGTGAATAAGCAATATGACAGTGTTAAGTCAAGCAGAAAAAAAGACTAATAAAGAGTGTTTGGCTGACAGGTTGAATCACACCGTGTCTCTTACAACGCACCGTGTCTGAGGCTGAAAACTAAGGGTTGCTTGTTAAATCCAAGATCAAAGAAACCAGCGAATGGCTACTGGACAGCTGATGGACCTGATTTAGCTATCATCATGCCCATTGTCTTGTCTTGATACAAGGAAGATAACCCCGGATTGTTTGTGCATGGCTGCTGAAAAAGTGACTGATTATTTTGAGATAACCATGACAGGCAAAAAATTCTCTTAAATTGACCTAATTTTGAAAAATGACTAGAGCAGACTTTATAGATCCACAGGGGAATGCTGTTTGTATTATTTAGTTATCATTATACCTTTACAGAGCCTGTGCTTTTGCTTAAAAGGGAAAACCTTTCAAATCAGTGTTCTTGTTCTTGGAGCATGATTTATTAGCATGATAATTATAAATAAATCTTGAATTCATCCTATTTGGATGTCAAAAATGTAGTGAAAGCCAGGCCATTTTAATGAGCTCAACCAAATCCAATGAACTAATTTCTGTCAGAAAGGTTCTAGTGTTGTCTCCGGTCTTTTTTTCTGTGAAGTAATCAAACAAAACTTTTCACTCTTTGTTCTTATAATAAGAGACGTAGCCTTCAAACGAGGGAAGATACTGGATGGATAATGGATTCACAGATGTTTCAGGGAAAATAATAAGATTTGCTCAACATCATCTGAGAAGTAACCTAGTAACAACCCAACACTGTTGAAGCTCCAGAGATATTCTGCAACAGCTGATGCTAGCTGTCACCTTAAACATAAAAAAGAAAAAAAACAAAGTTAAAGGTCAGTGGTGGGATTTTTGAGAAGTTAAAAAAGGTATATCCACCTGAGGATCCCAAAATCTTTTAAGCATGTTTCCTATTCAGCTAAAACAGATTTGGCGATATGACATTGTTTAGATTCAAACAATAATTCGTGTGTTAAAGGTCTTTTGTTGTGCATCGTGTTTTAACAAAGAGGTCGGGGCTTTTCATATCGAGAATCTGTTTAATTTAGGCTGGAAATATAAACATTTCGACCCATCAGTGTGTGGACCTTTAGTGAGGACCTTCATGTGCATCCACTACTGACGATCGATCCCCGGCCGTCCTGTAGTGGACGTCAGTCTCGTGGCTCTATCGAAACAGTTCGAGACCGAGCTGGGTTTTTAGTGATTCCGCTGCGATGTTTGTTTCAACTCTTTTTGTGCCGGCCCACGTGTGCAAATTTGAAAGCGAGATAATACAAACACGCACGTGCTACTCGGCGACCCTCGCGTGCTGGCTCCGAAAGCGACGGTTTAATTGAGATAGAGGGTGTATTTTCACTTTGTTACTCGGGTAGGGTTTGCAGTTTAGCGCACCGTTGCGATCCCCTTTCCCCTTGAGCGGCTGGATTCTCGCGGTGCATGCTGGGACCTGCAGTCCTCGCTCCTCCCTTCTCAGGGCGAACGCGGTCAGGGCGTGGATGTCGGAGCACTACAACTCCCACACGAGCTCGGCTCCATCTGCCCCTCTCTCTCTCCCACCAGACCAGAGACAGAGAGATACGGTACGAACCCCCCCGGACTTTCAGAACCGAAAATCGTCGAGATTAGTGAACTGCGAGCGACAAGAACGGAAGACCGGATTAAAGCCGTTATCTTGATGCGCGAACATCTTCCAAATGTCGGTCAAACGGGTTGGTGCACGTTTGTACAATCTGACATCGTTATTTGGCTCGCTAATTGCCTTTTGGAATTATTCGTGGTTGCACAGACGAAGGAGTCGGTTCTGGGGCTGTGGCATGTCATAACACTTGGATTGTTGGAGCTGCTCCGCTATGGAAACATTTCGTGTCGTACGGTGGCAGAGTAATGCAGACCGAGTTGTTAGAGGGGAGACTTCGCTGCGCAGGGATCTGAAAATCGCTCCTTCAGTTTCGTACACCTTGCTCCGTACAAAATAACGCTCTCCCCGCGTGTCACGCAGCACAAGTGACGATAATAATAAGGAGCGTACGGGAAACTCGGCGACCCTATTAGTTTCCAAACACTCCTCGAGGGCAGCGTGGAGAGAGAGACAGCCAAAGTACGTGTTTCTTCGCGAGCGAGATATCATCCAACCTAAATGTGCGCGTGACATTTCTCCGGCCGTGTATTTTGTCTCGAGTTCTAATTCAGACGTCATAGCTCGGCTCGCGCTTCGCGAAAAACCAACGGTCACTTCATAGTTTGACAGGATTCGGTTAACGCGTCGGTTAGTTTGACTACATTGTGGCCACACGGACAGTGTAGGCTTTCGGTTGTTTCTGCGAAGGAAAACGTCTGTTTCGGCTAATCCCCCATCGCGGGACCTACATTTTGTTGTTTTTGTGGGTGAACATCGGCGATATTTATCACTGACTCCCATTTCAGCAGGCGTTTCGTGTCACCTGAGAGTCTCTTGTATTGTGTGATACGGTTTTTTAGTAGCTCCAGCTAGAACGAGCGAGTGGGTTGGTCGAAGAAACAAACATTTTGCTCTGTTTTTAGGATGCTCTGTCCTGATATTAAGCTTGCTGTGGATACGTGACATCGACTGGTCATCCACTGCTTTTCTGCATCATCCTCCTTTGTGTATTTATGAGCTCCGGGCTGCGGAGCTCCGGCAGACTGACCTGGAGACCGCGAGTGTGCTGAGCTCCAGTCTACAGAGGAGAGAGACGATGCTTATATCCTCGTCTCCGTTTATCATTGCGCTGCTAACCTCATTCAAAAGAACGAGGGCTGAAGAAAAACACGGGCTCCCACTCCCACTGATCCTGCGTTTTCAATAATTGAGATGCCTGAAGATGAAAAATGTCTGCACTAAAATGATCGGTTCTATCTTTAGCAGCAGCTATAATCACGGGTATAACACATCATAAACTTTCCAATCATCAGACTTTCGCTAAAGGCCTATACGGCTCGGTTATGTTAGACGGGTATTTTAAGTGCATCGACATCAGTTGAATCTCATTTGAAGTCAGAAAGATAAGCAGTATTTAAGACAGCTGTCACCTGTATCGACAACGTGGAGGTGCTGCGCTCACCTGCATTCTGATGCGAAACAAGAGTTGACGATGTTTATGTTGTTTGCGTTTGAGACTTCTGTGATTGGATTGGGTTAATTGTGATGGTAATGTATGCAGTTTGGTTTTCTAAAGTAATATCGGCTCTTCTTAATTATGCCATTCTTTCAAAATTAAGAACATAACCTCGAGAGACATGGGTGTGATTTCGTCACGAATGCACCAAGGTGCATCTTCAATTCGAATTCAGATGACTCGGTTTGATTTTGTATTTAGGGTTCAGAAAATGCCAAGGAATTGTAATTGATGTTTCCGGCTATATGGGGAAAGTCGTTAAAATCGGTGAAAGTCATATGGACAGTAAGTTTAAAATTGAATGTCACATTGCCTATAGTAAAACCAGAATCACAGTCATTGTACAAAAATAATTATGATCATTTCAATCTATTAATTTGAAAAGCTATTATCTGACATAAAAATGGAAATCTACCACCACAATCTTTATTTAAATCCTTATTCAGCATGACTGTAAAGGTCATGGAAATTAATTTGTCAAAAAGTGTGGAAACCCTGTATATTGATTTGATCTGTTGGTCTCTGGTAGGAGTTTTGCAAGGCCCGGCACACAGCGCTACTGGAATTAGATTAAATCACAGCTTGACCACCTCATTATAAGCAAACATTTTAGTAATGCACACTCTGTGACTGTGGACATGAGATGCTTTGCCTTTATCTAATGTCAGTAAAGAGTAAAGCGACCTATGTTAGACCCAGCATTACATTAATGGTTGCTCTGTTTTTTCCTCTTCTGTTGATGTTGTCTTGATCTACTGCAGTTTGTCCCACTGAGGTAATGAGGCAGTAAAAAACAGCATCAACTTTTGCATGACCTTGCATCCTCTATTTTCAACCCTTGGCATTTGTGGCTTCTCATGCACTTGACCATTCCCCTCCTTTGCGCTGTGTGAGGTTTAGGGATCTGATCAGTACTGGGTGCTCTGCTTCTTTAATAATGGTACATTAGAGTATGCAAACTTTGACAGTCCCATAGTGACATGCAGTTTGGGTTCAGAGGATGTTGCAGTGAAAACTGTCCCTTCAGCTGGGGAAGCTGAGGTCAGAGAGAGTCACAGGTTAAACTCAGTATTTTGACATTTTAGTCTCCTTCAGCAGAAGATGACAGCATGCTTTTGCAAACATATAATTAAAAATGTAAATCGCTGAAATAAAGAGCATGAGATCAATGTATTCCTTTAAAATCTGTTATTTAAATCTGAACACTGTAAGTATAATATATATTCCTACTTGAGCTGTGGTGTGAAGGAAATTGTGACATCTTGACTAAGGAAACCTCTGTTACTCACAGGAAGTTTCCAGCCGGTCTCATATCACTGACTTTAGCAAGAGAAGTGATGTTGTGGCCTCATGGTTAGAGTGTCAATTTTGTCAGATTACAAGGATAGAGACATAAAGCATGAAAATGTTCTTATCGACCTTAATTAAAGCTCATCCATGCAATCCTTTGTTAAAATTCTTTGTTAATTTTGTCATTTTGAGTTTTTCTGACAAATGGGAAGGATTTTTGAAAATCCTAACTTGGTGACTAGAGATATTTCATATCACTCAAAATAATTTCGAAAGCTCTTGTGCATGATACAAGTAGTTCTGCACTACTATTAAGGATTATCAGTTGTAAAAATGTCAGGTAAATGCCTTTTTGCAGCGTGTAAGGTAGACAGCAATCTATATTGTACATTTGATTTAGTTGATGAGGTATTGAGTTGACCTTGACTGAACTACACAACACAAGTGCAAACAATGAAAAATCAACATAATGGCTTATACATCATGGTATATACTGTTCTGTTAAATGAAAAATTTAAAGCTTTAAATATTCAAAATTATAATCTTTTACAGTTTGAGTTTTTTTTAATTTTTTTTTTTTATGATTCTGTATGCTTAATTAGTGCAATTTTTAAGTTGACCATTATCTATTTCTACTACAGATCTATACACTGCCCAGAGGAGAATCCCATATAAAGTCCACACACACTGAGTAATGTGTTGAGAAAACGCCTATGCAGGTAACATTTATTGTTCTAGTCCCCCCTCTAACTCTTTCTTGATTTTTTTTTAGCTTTTGCCCAATGTCAAACTTAACTCCCTGTTTTTCTGATCAGGTGGATCCCTCACCAATGAATGTAGGGGATGGAGGGACGGTGAGCAGAGAGAGCAGTGCCCCTACCCAGGTATCTGAGAGCATGGTGGGGAATCCACAGCAGACACTGCCTCTTGAACTTAGAGGTGACATACCTCAAAGTCAGCAGAACAAGCTGAGGGCAACCACAGACTGCAAAACACCCGACGTTTGCTCAGAAGCCAGCAATTCAAATCATTGTCCCCCAGTTCCCCCCTCCCAACCTCACAGCAATGTGTTCGGCACTGATCCCATGAGCACATCGTTGCCTGATCGGACTGAAGTTTCCAAAAGCAAGATTGACGGTGCTGGCATCTACTCCACTCACCAGTGGCCTTGTGGTAAAAAGGTCACTGCAGAGGATCCTTTGAACTCCGTTCACTCTAGTATAAACCTAAACAAGAAGACTAACACACCAGCACCAACCCAGCCTGTGATAAGCGTTCCTTTGGGGTTCCAGTGCTCTACACTGTTTAAACCTGGCCAGCCTGTTGCTTTCCTTCCCCCTTCCAATTTTTCATCTCCTCTCTGTAAGATCACATTGCCACCAGGGTTAGGTCAGATTGCAGCACTGAGAGAAGCCACTGCTAGCCAGTTTCAAAAGGACTGTACAGCACAAAGCTCTTGTTCGAGTGCTACGCCTATGCTGAAAACATACCCTTATCACTTTTCCGTGGGGAGAGGACCTGGTGCTGAGAAGAAGCCTCAGTCTTCAGGATCCAAAGTCAGGTGTGACTCTTTGTCCAAGGGCTTTCAAGGTGGAGCTGAGCATAAAGCCACAATGTCTTCTGTGGCAGCCACAGCTCTAGCCCTTCCAGTACAGCAAGCCACGCAGGGCTCAGCTCCACCAACCCGTTACACTATCTCTCCCACTGCTGCCATCTGCTGCAGCCCGGCTCTGGCGAATATCACCACTCAAAGTCGGCTGCTTAGTCTTGTAGAAAAAGGTTCAACGTACCGAGGTACTGAAAAAACCTCGTTGGCGTATCTGAAACCAAAAACTCTGTCCACTCCGGAGGAGCACAATGTTTCCTGCCCTGTTGAGTCAAGGGACGTGCCCCTTGATCTGTCTGCAAAGTCCAAGCGACAGAAAAACATTAAAGATGCTCAGAACAGCCCATTAGGGGCCACAGAACATCAGTCTCATCAAAAAAATGTTGCTGGTCCAAAAAAGGTTAATTCTGCTTCATTTGGATCATCCAGTACATATGACACCCAAAGAAATGGTGCAACTCAGAAATCATCTTCAAAACTAACCAATCACCATGCTTTAGAACCCAACGCATCCTGGGCCAAAAGCTCATCTCCTGGTTCCTTGAATAATCTCCCTGGTACGTATGTAGGAGTGGCAAGTCCCATTCTAGCATCTACTTTACGTAGCAAAGATGGAAAAAGTGCTGCATTTGTTGAAGATCTTCAGACATTTGCCAAACAGGAAACCATCTCCATTATTGACCAAGGAGAGCAGCCGGTCTGTAGAGAGAGGAAGGCACCATTTGCTGTTAAAGGTGCCCAGCATAATAAAGGTGGAAAGCTCTCAACAGGTACTCAACAAGGTTTTTTATCCACCCAATTATGCGCTACAGCAAATTCACAGCCCCACCAGAAATGTGTTGGTGGAAAGGGAGGCACTCTGTTTACACCTCCAGTTAAATCCTTGTGGCAGCCACCCTGTGTTCTTTCCCAAGGAACATCCCTGCAGAAGAGACCAAGTCTGACTCAAGCCCCAAAGACAAAGAGCACCCTCAGTTGTGAGAGAGCTCTGTTCCATAACTCTCACTTAAGCCCAACTAAAGTAGAGGATGAAAAGTGGGAGAAGGCCAAATCTCCCTTGTCTAACCTGGAGTCAATAGTGAAACAGAAAACTCTTGAGACCAGTGCGCTTACTGGTGAGAAGTACTGTAATCTGTCTACTGTGGGATCCAAGCGGCCTGATGTAGCTAGCGTGCAGAACAGGTGTCAAGAGTCCACGTTGCAGCAGACCCTTACCGCTGATTCTCCCCCATTTAGGGCCATGGAAGGGCAGGTCATCAAGTCAGACAGAACCTCTCTACAAACGGATACCATAGCAGCTCTAAGCAGACCGGAGATCACAACTGTTTCTGTGCCCAAGGATAAGAGACGGGAGAAACAGGCAAAACAGACAGAAAACCAAGCATCCGATGGTAGACAAAAAATAAAATCTACCCCTAGTAAAAGGAGTGCTCCCAATGTTAAAGGAGAATGGAAGGAAAGGAAATTGGCTCAACAGGTAGAGGATGAGACAGCAAAAGAGGAGAAGGCATCAGAGAGGAAGCTTTCTTCTCATGTGAAGGTAGAAGGAATAGCCATATCTCTCCTTCAGAGCCAGACCACAGAAGCAGACGGAGAGGCAAAAATGAATGGAGCCAAAGAGGAGATACCTTCCAAAGGAAAAATATCCACCACCAAACGGAAAAACCTGAAAAAGCCTGCCAAGGAGAAGACACCTTCTGAAGTGCAAAAAAAGACTGTAACTCAGAAGCAAAAAGATAAAGACAGTCTATCAATCAAGCAGGGCCCCTCCCATAAAAAGGTAAGCTTTGTTTAATATTTAGTGGTTCATCTTTACTATGGTCTTTGTAATAAATCGCCATTAATAATACAAACCATGACTGATTACATTTAAAACATTTTTGTTTATTCAGTCTAAGGGTGGGAGTATGACCAAAATCTGGTATCACAGCATGAGTGATTTTGATGTCACAATGAAATATATGACAATATAGTAATTTTTGCTGGAAAAAAAGGTTTAAAACTATGTTATAATGTTTGAACAATTTAGTCAATTGAATACTTAAAAAAGATTTATTTAATTTGGTTATTTTCTGTTTGGTGCTTGATAGAATGTGCAAATGGTAAACAGATTATCAGTGAGATTCACAGTAACATATTGTAGTGTGATTGAGTTCTGATTGTTTGAGCTGTCTTCAAGCTTGAGCCATACTCAGCCTTTATGCAGCCTAATGTTAAGATAACTGTGTAAAGCAGAGATGCCCAAAACAGGGCCTGCTGACCAAATTTTATTTTTGACATATATATATATATATATATACCGTGTGTGTGTATTTATATATAGTAGTGTTGTCAAGTGATTAATTGCATAAAGGTTTTTGCTTACATTATATATGCATGTGTACTGCGTGTATTTATGTATATATAAATACACACACTCACGGTATGTATTGTAAAGATATTTATTTGTATATTTATTTAAATATTTATATTATATTTTATATCATACATAAATATAAAATACAACATCTTTTTCTTAAATATATACATGCACGTGTTTGTATTTATATATATATACATAATAAATATGCACAGTATACACATAATTATGTAAACGAAGATTTTTATTTTGGATGGGATATAATAATTAATCACAATCATTTACTATAAGTATATATATATATAGAGAGAGAGAGAGAGAGAGAGAGATTGTTGTCACACCATAGAACACAGTACAATTTTTTTGTGTGTGTGTCTACGTTAGAATGTAGTGAATTACACTTATTACAATATGCATTTACTTTTCGCTTATGATCCTCAAAACCAGGCCCACAATTTAGCCACCTTTGCTTTAACAGACTATACAGTAAGTTAGCCTGTATTGTCAGAATCTCATTCTACAGTCAGTCATTTTGATTTGTCAGTCAGTTTGCTCTTAAGAGTCACCAAGACATTGCTGGAGGATTTTAAAACTTTTAAAAAGCTTGTCTTTTGTTAATTACAAGAGTTTAATATATTCTATTTAAGTGCTTGTGAAGTTATTCTGGTTATGAGTTTCCAATGCAATTCCTGTTAGTGGTTGATCCATGTAATCAGGTATGTGGTCATGGTAGCAAATTTAATCATACTAGTTTAATGTAAATATGATGCTTAAGTCTTGTGTTTCTGCTTTGTTTGAACCGGACTGTTTTGTCTTACACAATTCAGCTACACAATGGAACATTTTTGGGGGAAATTGTAAAGGGAAATTAAAGTAGTTCACATGTGATTATTGTGGGAGTAGCCTATTGACGTGCGTTCGGCTGTGCAAATGAGCTGCGTGAGTCTACAGTAGTCAACATTTGAAGTGGATCAAATTCTTTCATCAAAGTTGTCCTAAGACAAGAATAGGTATTGTTTTTGATTTTAGGACAACTTTGATGAAAGGTTTTGATCCACTTTGAATGTTGACTACTGAAAGCGCTTGGTGAGAGATGATGGCATTACCACTATGAGCTAGTGATGGGCTTATAGACAATTAGATTTTCCTGTGAAATTTTTGCTTTGCCTAAATAGCCATTTATATAAATTACAAATCTAAGTGTATTATTAAAAGTCATTTTTGTTCAACACATTATATTGTACTTCATCAGAAGAAAGAGGCATTGCCTGGAGTGGAAAAAAATGTGCTGAAAGATGGATCAAGCCCAGCCCCTAAAGTAGGGGGAAAGACTCGCAAAGGGAAAACCTATCCAGCTAATGTGGAGCACTCCAACTCAAACAAAATAGGTACTGATCCAGCTCATAGTTAAAGTAATAGGTCCATGTGAGTCTTTTACTCGCTTGGATGTCGTTTCATACCCATCTTCTGTATTAGAGAAAATTATGTTTTTATGCAGGTCTTTTTCTTATAAGTCGAAATGGGTCGAGGTGACCCTGGTTGAAAAAAGAAAAGTCAATTTGATTCTTGAATTCTATCTCAGACGTGTTTATGTACTGATCTGGTTCTCAAGTTCAGCTCATTAATTCAATGGCTGTGTTTCCATCCAAAGATTTTAATTTCACTTGTGCTCAAAATTGAAATATCGCATAAAACACTTGCATATAAAACAACGTTTCCATTCAACGAGTCAAAGAGAACAAGACAATCACTTCCTGATAAATTGGCACTATATATCAAAAAGAAAAGTAGGAGAAGCCACTTAATGTAATCATTTTCATATATGATGTATTACTTGCTCCTCAGACTGAGCAGGCAAAACACAATAAATGCAGCCATTGCTTTCGGTTTGGTTTGGGAACGCAGTGGTTTAAGACATTAATACAAAAATACTTTGACAGACTTGTTCAGGCATTTCAGAACAACCAAAACAACATTTTTGATGCTGTTCAGTGAGATCAGTCCGCTAGTTAGTCAAGTTATGCTGTCCCATTGTGTAAAGTCAAATGACCTTTTTTCATGCAAATTTTGGAATTTATTTGGTAAATGTGTTTCCATTATGGTTTATGCATATTTTTTCCTATCAGATGAAAGTTTTGACTACTCAGTTGCATGCATAAGTTTTTGTTATGTGCATTTTTAGAATTTATGCGCATCTTTTCCATCGAGCAGTTTTTTTATGCAATATTCTAAAATGCGCATAAAATAGGTGGATGGAAACATAGCTAGCAAACCACTAACGTACAGCTTTGGTGGGTTTATTTAGTCATTTTTGGAGCTTAACAGCTGTGGTCACTGCCGACTTGTATGGAAAAGACCTGTGTATAAGATTTCACCCCAATATACCAAAATACAGAACATAAATAATGGCCAGTATGACATTTTGGGTGAGATGTTTTTCTTTTGTGTCATATGTAAGACAATGAAACAGTTTCACAAATATGAGAGCGTATCTCATGGAAAATTCTGAATTCTGTCACCAGTCACTGATTCAGAGAACAGTCCATGCAGAAGTCCTCAGGTTGACAGAGACTCAAGCTCTCTCAGCAGTCCGGGCTGGCCTAGTAAGGAATCAGACTCCCAGGAGGAGGCCTCTCCGCGGCTAAGACGAGGGCGCAGACGGACTGATGAAGCGTTGCTCCGAGACTGGAGCTTCGCTACTCCACCTACTCCTCCCCCTCTCGATCCCCCCTCTACCCCACCCCCTACCCCACCACCCCCTGTACCAGTCCGCCGGCCGCGCGGCAGGCCTCGAATCAATCCTCTGCCTGAGGAGGTGGATGCGGACAAGGACAGGCCCACTGAGGGTGGAGACACCTCTTCAATAAAGAAAAGGAAACGCTGCAAGAATCGTAAATATCAGAACGGAGAATACATCACAGAGAAAGATAAGGTGGCAGATGGAGAGGAGGAGAAGCTGGGCGTGGAAGATGGTGAGGCCACTAGTGAGTAAAGATATCTGAGGCTTGATGAACATTTTGCTGAGAATGTCATTTTGTCTTTGCCTTTCCTGGTCTTGATATTTAGTCTCTGTGCTACAGTTGATGGTAGCATAGTTAAATAAATGGTGAATGAATTTCCCGTAGGGGAGCAATATCTAGTACAATTTAAACTTTAAAAAAAATCATTTTAGTTGCCGCTATTAATAGAGGATGCTGAAAATGGAATCAGTGTAGCCGTTTTTTTTTTGTTTTTTTTTACTAAAAGTAGGAATGTCCAGTGTCTGAATGGGGTTTTATCAAAGGTTTGGAGGTCCAAAATTTACCTGACCTCCACAGGGAAGAAAAATGGTTTTGTCTGAATAAGGCTTAGGTACGCAAGTGTTATTTAGCAGTTACTTTTTGATTGAAAGCAATTTATTCAGTGGAGTTATATTATTCCTATCTGTGCTGTGTTAGGAATGATGTAACACGAAGGTTGGTGTTGAAATGTCAGTCTATACCATTGCAGATGAGAAGATGGGTGTGTACCCTTGTCTCAGTGCCACACTGACCAGCGAAGTGCCCAGTCCAGACATCAGCCCTAGGCGGACACTGTTCACACGTTCAGGCTTGGCCCGACCTCAAGAGAGTCCACCCGCCACACAGCCTACTGACAAACCCTCAGGGAAGAGGAAGTTCAAAAGTAAACACTTGTGTGACACTGACGACCAGAAAAAGGTTCGCTGAAGCATCTTTTCAAACTTTCAAGCATTTCTGAACTAGAGCACTTGAACTGCAAATTGAGATTTCAAGGGATTATTCCCTTGCGATGGTATATGTCTTTTCAGTTAATCTTCTGATGCCCCCTAGTGGCATTTTGAGTCACCGTAAAGGGATTTCTTGCAACAGCTGTTTTTATTAGGCGGGACCATGTAACAGTTGCCCTCCCCTGAATGTCACATCCTTCATGCATGACTCTCTTTGTCTTTATGTCTTTATGTTTCAGCTCAAGACTAAGAAAGGCAGCTTGGGTAAACGCACAGGGCCCCTCATTTTGGATGAGGATTGTCCAGCCGCCAAGAAAACTCCTCCTTACACTTCTCCCAAGCAGTCAAACTCACCACAGTCTGGTAAAAAAGGAACAGCTGGAAAATCAGGAATCCCTGAAACTACTCCAAGCCGTCCAGTGCCTCCAGAAGTCCGTCGACTGATTGTCAATAAGAATGCAGGAGAGACGCTGTTACAGAGAGCTGCTAGACTAGGTTACCAGGTAAAGCATTCATACCCATTTTGTATGTTAGCTGACATTGTAATGTTAATTATTAAAATGTATTAATAACTATAGTCATTGTACATTGAAGTTTAATTAAGTTAATCCAATATGATTAAATATAAAATAGCATTTTAATTCATAATTAAGAAATTTAAAGTGTAATTCTTGTTAATTATAATTATTATTTTAATTTGGTGACTTGACCAGTAGATTCTTTTATTTTTTTCCCTGATATTTTAATTGAATTGTATTTTTTTGTGTTACATTAGCACCTGCTGATGTTGGTGTAACTGAATGTTGTTCATTATACATATATAAATGTTTATTTTCAGGATGTGGTTTTATATTGCTTGGAAAAGGATGTGCGAGAGGTGAACCGTCGCGATAACGCGGGTTACACAGCCCTGCATGAGGCCTGTGCACGTGGCTGGACGCACATCGTACAGGTGCTGCTGAAGCACGGTGCAGATGTTAACTGTAGTGCACAGGATGGGACACGGTGAGCAGCAGGTTACATTGAGGATATGATACAGACAGAATCAATGCTTCGTTGCTTATTTGAAATATTAATTTCAACTTAAAGGCACCAAGTTCTGTTCATCCCTATAGACAGCTTTGGGCTACTGCTTTTTTAATTGTATAATGACATAATGACACAGTTTTGTGGTAGGTAGCTAATGGGCCACATTAGATTTGGAAGATGTATTTTTAGTATCAGAATCTGTACAAAATAAGATTATGTATGTCCACCCACAGCTACATTGTGTCCAACAAACTTTGTCCAATTACCATAAAAAAATATTCTTCCTCCTACCATTTCCTGTAAGAGCGTTTGCAGTGACATTAGGATACTAACTTGTGTTACTAACTTTGCAGCCCAATTCATGATGCAGTAGCAGCTGATAATCTGCCTGCGGTCTGGATGCTATTAAATCACGGGGCAGATCCCACACTGGCAACCTACTCTGGTCAGACCGCAGTTAAACTAGCCCAGAGTCCTGGGATGAAAACTTTCCTCAAAGGTAAAACGATTATGTTGTGTATATGTTTGCCAAATTGTTCATAATGTTTATTTGCAGAGTGATCACCAAAATCAAACTGATGCACTACACTACGCTCTTTGTGTTTATCCACAGAGTACTTCACTGATTTAGAAGGACGAATAGACCAAGATCCTCAACTACAGTGGGATTTCTACAGTAGCTCTGTATTTGGTAAGAAACTCAAGTTGCTTAAACTGTTGTTCAAAGGTTCGGGTTCAGGAAGGATTTTCTTTTTTTACGAAATTAATACTTTTTTTTTTTTTTTGCAGCAATGCGTTAAGGTGATCAAAAGTGACTTTTCAATACTTTTAAACATGAATGAAATAATGCAATATCAAATAATTTTGAAAAAAATGATCAGTTTCCACAAAATAATCAGCTTTCTTATTTTAATATAAAGCTTTTTAAGTTGTATTAAAAAATGTCACAATATTGTTACTGTATTTTTGATCAAATAAATACCGTCTTAGCATGAGACTTTAGAAATAACTCTTACTGACCTCAAATTTTGAACAGCAATGTATGAAAATGCTTGTATTTTACATTATTTTTAAGCATGTTATATTAACGTTATATGAATTATATGAGTTATATTCAGTACACGTATCTATCAGTGTAACAAGTAAAAAATGTGTACATTTAAATTTGTGTTGACTCCAAAACCAGTGCAAAATCTGATGATCATGTTCTCCAGCATGGTTTGAGAAATGTTACATTATGAGAAGCATGAAAACCTGCCCTTTTTCTGTTCAAAATAGGCTTTTTTGATTAGTGACTTGACAATAGGTCAAAATATTCTATATTTAATATTCAGAAAACATACTGTTACTGTTAACTTACTCTCATGTTTATTTAAGAAAAAAATATCATAAATCGTTTTTATGCCCATGTTTAGATAAGATACTAAATCCTAGATATTCAATATGTTATGAAACTTTTGGACCCTGCTGTATTTTTTATTTTTTAAAAATGATCTTTCTTTCAAATCTCTAAATGATGGTGGTATAACAAGACCAATTGATCGTCCAAGCTTCCCCTAATTTGAGCTGAAAGTGATCCGACTATTAAGTTGACAAAGCTGCCCACTAGAGGGTAGCAGAAGCACTGTAAACACTGTTTGATATTTGCTTTTGTCTTTATTTGTTTTAAACTTATACAGAGGCAGAACAGGAACCCTGCTGGGACTTCCTATTGTCTCAGCCCGAGGAAGACAGCGTGGACAGCTTAAACGAGCAGGTGAAGGAGAAAGACACCGATACAGACTGCCTTCTGTTCGAGTTCTCGTCCGAACCACTCCTACCCTGCTACCATGTCCAAGTATCACTAACACAGGGGTGAGTGACAGCAGACATACTTTAATACACGGTCACCGCAACTTAACTAAACGCCACCCTTTGTTTCCTCTCCACAGGTTTTGTAACTGGTTCTTGCTGGCAGATGTGCTGAAGCGGCTAAAGATGTCAGCGCGTATTTTCCGGGCTCGGTACCCTCAGTTGGAGGTGGTGAGCATCGCTCAGGCAGAGCTGTGGAAGCAGGTCTCAGTCAGTCAAACGTGCATCGCTCCGGACGAGCTCCAGCCAGACGACGAAGAAGGGGAGGAGACGGTAGAGCTGGTGCGATGCGTACCAGAGCTACAGGGACTGCTAGGCTCCTCCATACAGCTCCTCCCAGAAGACGAGGACGACAAGTCAGGGCCCAACGCCAGACCCTGCAGTCGATAGCGACTCCTGCCCTGTATCTCCTGGGATCGTCAGCAGCCGTCCGCAGTCATGCGCGGGTCCGATGGCCTGTTACCAGTACCAGCACTTTGTATGTTCAGAATCAGCCAGAAAGGTCCTATTTCCTCACAGACCCCCCCCCTTGAGTAATGAAAGGGGAACGACTTTGCCATGCCCTCATCCAAGGCGGGAGACGGACTCCACCAGGAAGCAACTTTCAGGTTCCTTCTGTAGGGTTTTGTTTTTCCACTCTTCAATATATTTTTTTTTTAAATAAACAAACCTATATGTATAAGTAAATATATATGTATATCTTGACATCAGGGTGAATGCATCTGGTTGTAACTTATCATTAACATGTTTTATGTTCGTTCGTTATTGACGGCCCTATAGAAGGAGTGGTAATCCAAGTCTTTTTTTATCTTGGTAAACTAAATGTGTGTAGCTAAGAGGCTTACGTCAAGCTAACAGCGGCAGGAATGCCTTTGGGCCAGATGGTTCCTGTGTAAACCTTCGAGCCTCTCTCGGCTCCCAGAAGCCCCCTAACCTACAGCATATGTTCCCTCCTTACCTCAGCACCACTGCAGCTCTGCCAGAAACATTACACCTTCCCTTTATTTCATTTGTATCGTAGCAGGCACAGGACGGGGTCCTGTGACATCTGACATGGCTTTGTTTTTGCTTTGGTTGATGAGCTGTTGGTTTCAATCCACTGGTTGAATTATTTTAAGATATCAGCCAGTTAAGTGGTACACAAAAAAAGAGCCTGTGGAGTGTATTGTTTTCTTTTCTTTTTCTTTTTATTAAGGATTTTCTAGAGCCGTTTTTCTAGATTCCGTCTTGAACTGCTTTCCAGTGCTCACGGAAGGGGTCGTCTCCCGAGTTTTTCCTGGTGTCCCAGATTCCAGCGTGCTTTGTGGCGCGTGGTGTTTTATTTACACTGTTGTTTGTGCTTAATTTAATAGTCATTAATATATTTGACCTTTTTTGTGTGTATCAGACAAATGATATATGAAAATTGCTTTGTATGGTTGGTGCTTTATTTGACAATGTACAAATAACGATCCCTTTATCCTGAGGTTGTTTTGTTTTCCCACACTGCGAACAGTATTTTAACAAGCTAAAGTACAGTTTTATTGTACTGGTGCTAAGCTAGATTTTGTGTTGACAATCAATGAAGTTTTGTTTGAACTGAAACCAATAAATATTTAAATGAAGAGACAGAGATGTAAAGATAGAGTTTAGTTTCACTACTTATGGAAATACAGCGAGACATGAAGAAAGTACTCGGTTTTGATTGAAGAAGGCGTATTGCTTCAGTGATCTCTGTTCAAAGAGGAGAGCTGTTTATTTGATTCTTTTTTTAAAGAAATCAACCAGAATAAAGCATGATTGTCAAGTCTTGCTTGTGATCTGCAGTGTGTTGTTTGTAGTGTTGGTTGAGGTGAAATTTCCACACTTAGTAATAGTGAATCCAATTTAACACCAGCCTTTTATAAAAGGTTTGCAACAGCAATATGATCAAAGAGAGCAATCTTCAAGCAATATAATGCATTCATAAAAATCACAAGGGATATTCGCATTTTTAAAGCAGCAACAATGCAAATTTGACCTTGCACTAATTGAATTAAAGATTGTATCCACTCTACACAACTATTAAAAACTCACTGAAAGAAAATGCCAACACCAACACGTCACCATATTTGTCATCTTCATTCGGTTTTTATATGTAAGTGCTGCTTGAAACAGCGCATCACGGATTCTCATTCGAGAATGATTAAAAACTGCTGCACCGGCCTCAAGAGGGCACTAGACACTAACTTTACTTCATCTGCGCCATGATCCGAGAAGGTAATTAAACGGCATGTTTTAAGCTAAAGATTCATTAAGTTTAATCATTTAGCTTACTAAATTTATATGAAAGAACCAATATATTTGAACATTTCTACATAATATAAGCCACCACTACCACACAGGTGAGATTTCATTAAAGAGATAATGCAAGCATGCATTCAATTGCAAAAAGCAATTGTGTTTTAACATAGTTAATGAAATTATTAAACATAAAATCACTGCATATTTCTTGAGCGCATAATCAGCATAGAGTGACTTCGCTGGGGTATAAAAGCTTGAATGTTCACATTATTGTAGTTTTGTTTTTAGCCCTGGTGACCAAATGAGTTTTCTAACAAAATTAGACAAAAAAATAGCATCTAGTATTGTTGTATCCCTAAAAAGGTCCCTACACATCCAGTTCAAAGGTCTTCAGGGCAGTTCACAGCGGTAAAAGGTCAGCCAAAGTAGGTGATGCAGTTTTTTGGAGGAAGGGACAATCAATTTGTTGAGAAACTAGTGCACTGTAGTGCTCATGGGAAGAGAGACGAGACAGAATTTAGAAATGAGTTATCTACGTAGACAAAGGCCTCAGGAGACCGCGGGTTATGCTGAGGAATAAGTCAGATCATTCCTGACTCAGCCTTCTTCTGCAGCAGGGACATATGCTGTACTGTTATTAAGTGATATAAAATGTCATTAAACTGTAAAACAGTACTGTAAATCACCTCTCTTACGCTACCTCGCTCTATATCCGCCTGTTACCAGATAACAAGGGCAGTTCCGTTAACAATGCACATATTTTGATTCATTTTAAGGCAATACCCCTTAAGCTAGCTTTTCACCCACGTGTATCTCAACACACGAGTCGGTCAGCTCGGAATGTCTAGTAAGTCCTTGCATGCCCACACTTTGAAAAAGCGCTGTAAACTCAGTACTCTCACTAGTCGGTTCGTTTGGTTGCCTGGTGCTGAATTAAAGCAGTGGGATGGAAGAGAATGCTGAGTGGCTGGAGGCCATTTATATGCAAAAGAGCGAATAGAAATCGCAGCACGGAGGTGAGACAGAGTCCTGAGAAAGATGAGTTAAGGATGCCGCTGGGGACAGTGTGAAAGTAAAAGCCAAATGCAGCTAAATTAAGACATGCTTCAGTTAACACCTCGACTATAGCTCTGCATCTTGCGTCTCATGGTACACTAAATATTCAAGGAAGGATATCTCCAAAGGCCTTAATGTCAGCACTTGGTCTGAAACCATAACTTGCAATGCTATTTTGGTATTATTATAACTTAATTTGAATATTAGCCTATATATTTCAGATTTACCCAATTACTGAAATTATTTGGAAAAGTTTTAACTTAAGTTAACAATGCTTCTGCAGTCGTACCTTCTTCGGTCATCTCAACTTTCAGGGAATGATTTACAAAGCAAAACAAACTAACTAAAGGTTACTCCAGTTCGCTTGTTTCAGTTATTTATTTATTTATTAAAAATGTTAAGATTCAGGTTTTTAAAGGAATCTGTATTAGCTTGTTGACGTGATATTAAATCCAGTAATGGATGAAGTGTTACCCAATATTACCAGTCATGACTTTACTAGTCCATTCGTGACAATCCCAGTTGCATCATAAGTGCACTCAGGTTTCAGAGGCACTCCTTCACCGAGCCCACCAGATCTGCTACCTGCCATTGGCTGGCCCTTTTGGAGCTATACTACGATTGGTTTAAATCTAGGGCAAGTCTAGACAAGACAAACTGACAGTTAAATATCTAGGTGCGAGCATATGGAATTAATAGCAGTGTTGAAATTCATGTAACAAAAGGCTAACAGTCACTTGATTTGAAGTCACAGCTGAGAGGTTTAAAGGGTTAAATCTGACTGTCACCCTCCTTTCTTAAAGATCAGCGTTCAGAGGGTCAGCAAGTTTCCGTCTTTGTTCAAACTGGCATTATGTAAGAGTTCTTCCACAAAGGGGCGGTCCTGCCAGCGTTGCTTCTCTCAAACACCACTGGGGAACTTCCTTTTTAGCATTCTGCTTTTGAACGCTCTTTCATAGAGACGCAGAGACAGTTAGAAATGCCAGACAACCTGTGCGGGCGCTGCTTACATGTTAATTAAGATACCGTTCTCCTTGTCCTACTTAACTTAGAAACGGTTTGCAGTATTTAGAAGCCAGATACATTCACTTAGGAATATTCTGTTTTTATGCATCTGTGAAAACAGATGTTTGTTGCGCTGACCTTCCATCAGTTGAACTCTCCAGGCATGCTGAGTAATGACTGAGCAGAACTGTTACTGATCGTTGCCACTAATTCTATTCTTTCTCATTATTTATAGCCTGGATAGCATGGCTCGATAATCTGTTGCTATTCTGGAAGGACTCATGTCTGCCAGGGACAAATATTCTTGGATGTTAAATATAGAATGTCTTTTAGCCATCACGGCCGGCGTGTGGCCCTTGTGAACCTAGACCGGTGATCATGCACAGATCACACACTCCATTGTGTGACTATGTGCAAACTTTCACACTGGCAATGCGTGAAGTGTGTCACAATATACAGGTTTCCTCAATTATATGGGCACTTTTGGTACTGTGGACTTTGTGGATGTTGTCTACAAACAATCTCCAACATGCATCACAGAGGAATTCTGTCAGGTTATTTGTTAGCACTAATATATACAGCACAGGCCAAAAGTTTGGACACACCTTCTCATTCAATGTGTTTTCATGATCATTGACATTCGTAGATTCTCACTGAAGGCATCAAAACTATGAATGAACACATGTGGAGTTATGTACTTAACAAAAGGTGAAATGAAGGTCAGTTAGTTCTGAAAATTAGCTAAAACTTTAAATTTGTCCCCAATTGGAGTCGCAAAAACCATCAAGCGAAACTGGCACACAGGACCGACCCAGGAAAGGAAGACCAAGAGTAACCTCTGCTTCTGAAGACAAGTTCATCCGAGTCACCAGCCTCAGA
>JAUMHR010000017.1:2258976-2276950 GCA_032361145.1 Enteromius fasciolatus | reverse complement strand
AGGAACCAAAACCCCATCCATGAGAGAATGGGGGAAAAAAACCTTGGGAGAACCAGGCTTAGTTGGGTCCAGTTCTCTTCTAGCCGGACGCCCAGCACCTCATTTCCAGTTCAATTTTAAACACATGTCAGATTGTGTAGAGGACTTATAATGTGTGTGTAATCCTACCCAATACCTAAACTTAACATCTACTTTACTAACTATTAATATGCAGTAAAATAGGATTTCATAAAGCCAAATGTCATAGTTAATGGTTTGTTAATGAGAATGGGAACTTATTATTAAATAATAATAATAATATGACCAAGTCCAATGTAGAGTAGCCCAGTGCTGCTCTTTCATTCTCTTCATATGATCCTAGTTAGTTGGTTGCAGTTAGCTCAGTTAGTTTCAGTAAGTCTTGGCCTTTCTTTTCTTGTCTGTCATTACCATAGCAGGAGTGAGAGAACTTTCTAAGAACTCCTAATCACACCATTTCTTATTAACTCCAGACTCTGTGGTGTGTGAAAATCCCAGGTGGTCAGCTGCTTCTGAGATGGCGGAGCAACAGTATGACCTCCAGAAGCAAATATCGCATGTCTCCTACTTCATGCATTCCATAGCTGAATTTAAACCAGGTTTCAATTAAACCTCACACAACCTCGTCTGCCTCTATTATAAGTTGAGTTCCCACCACATGACAAATAATGAGTTGAATAGCCACTGAGTATTGTTCATGCAACATTCAGAGATATGCTACTCTCTCTCTCCCTTTCTCACATATACTGTTGAATAACAGCTGGGGGTACATGGAAAGATGCTTAATGATGCAGTGTGATTGACAGGTGGGGTTACGGTGTGAGATGCGGACTTGTGAAGGCACAAGTGCTGTGATATAAATTCGAAGAAATGAAATCAGCTCTAAGCAAATTTATTCATGGTTTAATCAGACATGTTATTCACTGATAACCTACTTTCCCTATATTAATGCAGAAAAGGGAGAGGTAGCTTTAAAAAGAGGACGAAAGGAGAAAGGAGCGAGAGAGGAAGCAGGAAAGAAAAAGAGAGGGAAGCGGTTGAGAGAATCAGGCGGTTTTATTCCTCATTTTCCTTCATGTCTGGGTAAGCAATCTGGTCATGCAGTGGAGCCATCCATCATGGTTATAGCCTGTGAAGAGAATGTCTGAAGCTCAGGGTCAATGCACTCTTTTTCTTTCACTCTATCTCACTCTCCTGTTCTTACTGGGTTAAAGGGTGTAATTCTCCTGTGCTCATGGCTGTGGTGTCACCTCGCAAAACCCATCCATACATACACTCCAGCAGTGAATGTACTGCATTTCAGCAGTACTTTCTAAAGGCTGTGTCTTTCTCTGAGCCCTTATATGGTGTCAATGATGCTGAAGATTGAAGTGGGCAGCTGTAACAGCCATCATTACCACTCACTTTGTGTCTACATTGTGTCAGAGTACTGAATCTGCACTCCGTCACCCTGGAAAGACCACCTATCTGCACACATATACACACCATTACACAGGGTCATCATTTCTAAACCACCATTCAACATCTCACCTTGCTGGATTGACAATGAATAGGCGATTAGTACATCATTTTAAGCATCAATTTGTTCATTTTATTCTGTCCTTCATTCATTTAATGACTTTTAAATGGTTATTCATCTTCACACGCACACATTTACTTAGCTAAATGGAAATGTGCCATCGACTTCTTGTGATTTTATATGTAGCCAATTCAAATTACTGTCCCTTACACCTGCAATGTTATTTTTTTTTATTTTATAGTATTATTTAGTTGTTTTTGGTTTTGTTTTATTAGTTTGCTCTGTGTTTATGTTTGTGTGTGCACGTTGTTTTGTTTTGTCTCTACATTGGACGCAAAAACAAGGCCTTCAAGGCTGTGTTGTGTTTTAATACTTACTCTAAACTACAATGTTATGAATTTGATAGCTTTGCTTTGTTTTTTGTTTCAGTTTGCTTGTTTGCTTTAATTTTGTAGTGTGTGTGCGCATTTGTGTCCCAATCTGTCTGTTTGTTTAGTTTAGATTTTTTTGTTCTTGGTTCATCTGATTGTCTTGAAACAGAAGTTCTCTTTTTTAGTTTTAGCTTCTGAAGACAAATGTGTCCCTAAAGTATAGCTAACATACACAAATGTGCCTCTCTGGTACTTTTTGCTGGGTATCAGCCCTCAGCCAAGTGTGATTGACCCGGTGGAGTGTGTTTAGAATAAGTGTTTATGAATAGTTCCCTCCCAGACTGCCACGGGGCTCGTGCAAAAACAGGGCCTTCTGTGTGGTCTTAAACATATAAATTGTTATGTTGTGCTTCCAAGCCGCCCTGTTTCTCACCTCCTTCCCTGCGGGGCTCCACTTGTTTTCTCCCTCTGCCTTTTTTTTTGTAATTTTATGCACCATTGGACAAAGCTGTTGACATATTTACACATTTTCCTAGTGCAAATGTTGAAAGAAATCAAGTTAAGCCTCCTATTATTTTGATTTGTGTCAGACGAGGGAATTCCCTAGTGTGTGATAGACCAAAGATATCCTCTCTGAAGGCCCGATGTGCATGTGTCTATGTGTGTGTGTGTGTGTGTGTGCTGGAACGAGCCAAAGATCTTTCCTCATGGAGTCTCAGTATGCACGCATAACAGAAGAGGCCTGGTAAAGAAGTGGTTGTACAGCTGAGTGTCTGGGGATGAATATGAATGCATTACAAATACGAAGAGAAAAATAAACAAAAGCAACAGGAACTGATGTGGTTTCACAGTTTGCCTCATTCCTCAAGACCTTAGAGTGTACAGGATTGATCTTTTTCCCTCGCTCTCACTCTCACATTTATGACTCATTTTTCTGTTGAAGTCTGGGTTTACTCCAAACAGTCTTTCGGTTCTGGCCTTCTTCCATAACTACAAAACAAAACACAGCTTTCTGCCTAGCAGGGGTGCGCCACTCTCTCGCTATCACAGCAGTTTACTGGGGCATTCGTATGTGAAGAAGACTCTGGGTGGTGGTGATGAAGGATGGATTTTAGCTGGAGATGTTTTCACAGCCACCTTTGTCTCGTAAAATAACCTTAACGTCACTATAAACAGCCCCTCGCCGCAATCCACCAACCACAAAATTAATAGAGCAGAGCGCAACCTGTTAGAAAAGGAGAGCGGAAAGGAGATGAGGGACATGAAGATGAAGGAAAGAGTAGGCAAAGAATGGAGAGCCGTGACCACCATAAACATCAAATATTAATATGTGACATCAATAATATTTGGTTGTACCGGTTCTGACATGACTAAACAAACTATGTTTGTTAGCCTGTCATTTTAATATGCAGTTATTCTAGTGTTTGAGTAAAAGTAAATGCAGTTACAATGCTAACTTTAACAATGTTTTTCTTATCTCAGTTGCTCCCATAATTGTTTTCCCTGCTATAGCCTATACGTGTAGCCTGATGAAATGAAGAATCTAAAGAAAATTTATATATTTCAGTGTAATTTTAGTATCATTTAAACTTTAATAATATTAATCAATAAATGTATCACTCTGTTTTAAAAAGTTATATTAGTGTTATTCAGTACTAACCAGTTTGTTTTTATCTTCAGGTTTTTCAACTACAATATTTAATTTTGTCTCCAACAGCAACATTTCTAATGTTTCTGATGGCTGTAGTCTTTTAGTTTTAGCTTTTAGTTTTTAAATCAACAAACATGCTTTTAAACATTTAACATTTAGTTATAATTAAGAATACCAACAACAACAACAACAACACTGATATATTTTCATCTAGACTTAAGTAGTGAACGCAATGTTTTCATCCTAATTGGGATTTCACTAAATCATATAATCAGGTACAGTATATAGTTTAAAACATACTGCTGTTTAAAGCTTCAGTATAATTAGTGTCTGTGAGTACCTTGTAGTAGCTGACTTATTTCCTCAAATCATTAGTTTTACTGTACAGTTTTAAAGTAGCTTTCATGCCACCTTTTACCCAATAAATCTCTAAATACCATATCCAGTGTTGAACAAGTTAAAGGTCTTTTTTTTTCTGTTTGATATGGACGTCAATATCACAGTAGCAAAACATCCACTGGCAAATTTTTAGAGACCTCCTCCTGCTAAGAAAAGCAATTACTTGAAATGTAAACTCTCTCTGTGTGCACCTTTTAGACGTTTTTAGTTTTCTCTGTGGGAAAGCATGCAACATTCTTGTCATTTATCCACAAATAGTCTTTAGGTTCTTCAAGTGACTTTCCCTTCACTAGCATCTTTCTGTTTCTGCAGGCTAGGATTTCAGACTTCGGGGGGGCTTTCATCTGTCCAATTATTTTCATTAGGATTTGTTTCATGCAGAAATATGCCAAGGGTGTAGAAATGGGCAGACTGCCCGAAGCTCGTAGCTTGCAGCAGATTCAATGTGAGAAGCATTTGCTCAGAAGCATTTTAACACTTAAAACGGTTGATGACAACTGAGCGGAATTCCATTTCAAAAGCTTTAAGTGACATTGACCATGTATAACAGAGCAGCAGGTGGTCTGGTTATGCTTTTTGGACCCTACAGGGAAGGATTTAAAGCTCACTAATGGCACATAGAAGAAATACTCTGCAGGAGAGGACCTGTTAGAGAGCTGCTGATTGTAATGATATATCATGATGTCATCAGGATACGTTTTCTTTTAAGTGACACTTACCACGGACTTGAAATCGAAATGCACAGACAAAGTTGGTTCTCAGGAGGAAAGAGCATATGTGTGACTTTACGCCTACTTGCATGTGTATGTCCACACTTTCTGTCTTGGTCTTTTTTTTCCTCTCTTTTTCTCTCTCTAGGGAGCATATGGCCCTGTCTGAGGCCACGGGCCTATCGATCGTACCGTTGAGTGCTATTCCTCTTTCTTAAAGGAGTGCCATCTTTTTATTTCTCTCTCCTCCGTCTCTACTTTCTCCGTAACAAAGTGCAGGCCCAAGGGGGGAAGCTAAGAGCCGAGCGGACCATTGACATGCTCACACATCGGCCAGAGAAGTAGCTTCGCTGATCAGAACGTATGATCACCTCATTCAACCGTATCACATTGGCCTTTAAAAAGCTGCCATACTGACCGCAGATATACAATATACCGTAGCACCCAGTCTGTCTGAAGATTAACAAGTGAAGGGGAAAAAGAAAAGTAGTATTTCTTTGTAAGATCAAGAAAGGTGATGCTGGAGAAATATACTGTGTTATTTTTAGTTCAGTAATTGTGTGTAAATCTGTAGAGAGAGAGTGAGAGAAAGTAAGTTCCATTTATTTCTGAGTACTAAAGGAGACTAAACAGGCATCTATTTTCTACAGATAACACCATATCTGCTTGCACAGGGAAAGGCCGTTATCAAAATAGTTGGTCAAGATTACAGTATGTTAAATAATGTGCATCAATAAGGCAATTAAAATCTGACAGCAATAGCATAATAAATTCTAAAATCCAGGCTAATTCAGTTAATGTGTGTGTATTAGCACTCCATATGTTTAGTGGTACTCTTGTATAGACCTAATTTATATACTATTAAAATATTTTTTCATATTTTCAGTTTTTGGTAAATTTCTAAGTTTTTATTTAAATTTCTGTTGCGCTTTTAACTTTTATATTTCTTTGGATGCAAAATTTACTTTTACATTGTGCATATAAATATAAACACAACCATTCTACAATAACAAATTATAAATTCCTTTTTTATTAATCCCACAAAATCTTTCAAGCTGTTTTAATTTTCTGAGCAGTATGTATAATACACTGCCCAGGCTCCGCCTACATCCGCTGACAGACTGTCACGTATTAGCATATTTCCACACATATTTAACATTTGTTCTGCTTTGTTTCAAAGAACTAATCGTTGCCAGAGTTGCGTAGGCTACATATGTGTGGCGCGGAGCTATCAGGAGCAAGACCCTTTTGGGGTAGGGGCGCAGTGGCGGTTTTAGGCATTTTTTCATGACATGTGGGGGGCGGCACTGCATCGCTAAGCGGTTTTCTATTAACTATCATATCCTACCTATAACTGTGGCGTTTAAATAGCCTAGTTTCAATTCGAACGCACATAAAAATAAGACATGCGCATATCCATGCATGGAAAACCATTCTTGTGAGGGTGCATTTCAACTTTTTCAACTTTACTGGCACTGCTAACAAGACGACCAGGGATGCATTAGCTACATTAAAAGCATTCTTTACTTTTGTAGACTGCAAATACCATTAATGCCAATGATTTCTACAATCACCTCAGATTGATGATGCTATTTAAAAACACATTCTAGGCAGATTTAACGGCTGATATTTAGAATTTTGAAAACTACATCACTATAGCTTGGACCTCAATGCTTAGAGAATTAACAGCTTTGCTTATACTAGGTTCCTCAGGTTACACCCCAGTAGATGGTTTGATGTGTCCGTTAGTTTTTTTTTGTACACTCTTGGCTGAGTAGGCCAAACTCAAAATGTCTTTGCAACTACCGCACATAATTTTCCCAGTTGAGGGGGAAAAAAAACAACTTTCTAGGAGAGCACGTCTTTGTTCGTCCTTCGTGTTCAGCTCCGTTTTAAGAAGGTACTTTATCAGTGATCTATCAGTGCTCACAATCACTTCACTGGATTAGCATCAGGCTTACGTGAACCGCCGCTAAGCCCTCCAATCACAGCTCTCTAACCACCATCGGTTTAGTTTCCAGCAGGAGTGGCATAGTCACGCTAACTATTTCAGGTCCCACCATAAGGGGACCGGCTCAGATGTGCAGGATTTATTTTTCTTTTTTTAACTGGTCGTTTAGTCGGTGCTTTACAGCCAGCATGACTCTGACCTTGCTAAAAGATTGATCTCAGTCTTCAGAGGAAGCCAAGTCTGCTCGAACTGAGAACAGTTCTGAGAACAGTTCTGAGAACTGCTATTAGAATATGAAAAGATTTTCTTATTCTTGGAAAACCAACAGAGATTTTCTCCCTTTTCTTCTTTTAATTGCCAAAATTAAAAGAAAGAAAAAGGACATCAAAGAAAAATAGGAGTGATTTGCATGTAGATGTTGAGAGAGCCACTTTAATGTGCTGCTGTGGCATTTTATTATTATTATTTATTTTATTATTTTTCGAATGCCTGGCGCCAAAGAACACTCTTGCGACCAGCAGAGAAAGATTTTAGGCAGCTGCAATTAAAACACAGAAGAATTAATTATCGTCAATAAGGCTTTTATGGGAATCAGCTAGGCAAGATTGGCTCTTATTTCAAATCTCTCATGCTTGCTCTAAAGCTCCACAGCTTGGTTTCTGCGCCTATAGAGCGGCATCTGACAAAAAAAACTTCTCACACAGGGAAAGACAAAGTTGCGTAACACGTAAGAGAGACGTGAGACTTTAACAATCACTCCTGTCCCTTATGAAAATGCTCTCTGCTCTGGTAGATTAAAATAAGCTCTGCCATTTTTGTGATTATGGTCATCTAGCCTGTCATTCTCTGACTTCTATTACCAGTTATGGCTAATATATGTGGATATATTATTGTCCATTTCCTAGTACAAGCTTTTTTGCAAAGATAATTTGATTTTAATTGATCCCTGTACTTTGTTAGAGCAGCTGTAGGATCTATGTTCCGTCGTCGAGCTAAATCATCATCCTCATCAATATCACTAATGCGGCATTGATCATCACGGGAACAGCCTAAAATACAATCATAAATGCATGCGCTCATCCTTTTCCTTCCACATATTATTCCAAGCCCTGTATTCTCAGTGGACGGCACTTTCATTTCTCAATTGCAAATCCATGCTCTGTTTAATGTTATGAATCATTAACAGGTACAAATCACCTTAGGTGACTGGTTGTCACGGTTACCTGCGGTGTTGACCCAGCTGTGATTGGCCTCTGCTGCGTACAGGGTAATTTAATATCCAATCAGGTAATAGGTTGTGTTAGGGACTGGGCTTTTGTGAATTAGGTTGGGGGCCTGCAGCCAGGAGAGGGATTATTTTAAGAAATGCTGCTTAATTATGAGAGAAAACCATTGTGGATGGCCTCAAGTTATTCAATTATAGGAATTAATTCAGCACATAAAAAAAGATCATAAAATCTAAACAACCCCTTAGCGGTACTTAATATGTGTTATGCGGGAGAGTAATTGAAGAGAAAATAAAAATACAAATATATAATACATTTTCAACAAATATGAGGTGCTTATAAAAATTTGGATCGTTTGATAGATAAAGAAAACAAAATGATGATATGAACAATTAACCTAAATAATTACATATCAATGCAAAATTATGAATATTAATTTATATTCCTTATACAATGCATTAAGTATGTGTCTTAAATAAAGCAAACCATTAAAAGTTAATAATTTGTGTCTGTTCTGAACATCACACTTTTAAAATATGACTGAAACACAGCATATAAAATGAGAATAATGTGTAAAATCCTTCATTATAATTCATGACTTGCTTTCCATACTGATTTATATTCTATGTAGATTATAGAAATATTATGGTATTTCTTTTATATGCTATTATAAATTATAAGTGTTTCTGCACTGTTTCTGATTATTTCACTGTATTTCTGCATTTATTCTATTTTAGATCGACTTGGCTTTCTCTAAATCATTGAATTAAAATGTGTGCATGTGAAACAGTTCGTCAAAGATGTCTAAATTCCGTAACACCCATTAATCTAAAATACACAGCATAGCAGTAACAATTAGCAAAAAAAAAAAAAAATATATATATATATATATATATAAATAAAGAGAAGGGAGACTATGCTAATGACTAGTAAGTACATCTTGACATCTTACTGACCTTCTTATGCTGGGACAGAGCTGTCACAGAGATATGTGTCTATGAGTCTGCGTGCCTGGTCTCAGCCTCTGGCTGCCAGCTGAAAATGCATATTTTGCCCTTAAAGCATATGCTAATATATGGCAATCAGGGCTGAATTTATCTGACTGTACTTTAGATCATGAGAAAGGGTGATATTGAGAAAGAACAAGGATGAAAGACCAGGGAGGGAGATAGTGAGATAGAGAAGGAGGCAAAAACACCATTCTCTGCAGTGTGTGTGTGTGTGTGTGTGCCACTTATACAGAGATGTGCCCACTGCCCAAGGAAAAGCAACACTATGTCACATTTAAACCTTTCCCTACTGTGTTGCAGAGTGAGTGAGGGGAGGCAACACAGAACCCCCATGGAGCAGCAAGTTGAGCCTGAGGTGTGGAGTACCCTACAAAGATGGAGATGTCACTGAGGTCTCCACACAGCCCTGTTTAGAACCTAAAATGAGTGAGTGAATAATAATATAGTATAGTAAATGAATAAATCAAATTAAACCACATTCTAAATAAACATTTTAGTTTACATAATACTGTGTGTGTGTGTGTGTGTGTGTGTGTGAACTTTGTACATTTATTGTACACACACAAACATTATCAATTTTTAAATCATGTAAATTTATTTTTTATTTTATATTTATATCATTTATTTGATATATGAATACATTTAATCTATGATTTTTTTTTTTCCCTCTAAAATTATATGAATATATAAACCTAAGCGTATTATATAAACCTAATACATATACACAGTACACAGACATATTGTATGTACACCAAAACTTTGATTATGGATGTGATTAATCATAATTAATTGTTTTACTGAACTAAAACAAACAAACAATAAAAAAATAAAGAGTGCAGGCAGCACAGAATGGGCAAAAAAGCTTTTCACACAGGACATTTTTGCATTGAGAAATAAGTTTTTTACTGTATAAGTCATGGTTTGTAAACTTTAACTTTGATAATAATTTATTAATCAATAATGTTTCGTTAAAAATGTATTAATCCATTATTTGCAGATATGTATATTGTGCCATTAGCATCACTGTTTTTTTGCAAAAGTTCCTCAAACAGTCATTGGTCAGATAAACAAATCATCCCGCCCCGGATTCAAGCCATTGGTTAAGCTAACGTTGCTATGTTACAGAGCAAAGTTTGAAATCACCACAGAACCATCTGTTTATTGTTCAACCCCTTTAATGCTTACATATAGTTGTATTTGTATATCAAGCTGGAGATAGCAAATTGTATTGTAAATCAGAAAAATGTACACACTTCACCCTTTAACATATTACTTTGGCAGCCCGTTTTTTTTAACACAACATTAAAGATTGAAGATTAATTGAAGATTAAACGACAGCCCCTTCTTTGCATTCCTGGCTGCACTGTCAGCAAGTGTTTGAGCGTCTGTTTCATCGTATCCAAATGACCACACGCAAAAACAATCCCCCTAATCAGATTTATCTTTTGTTATCCGTGCTTAGAACTGTTCTCACCACAGTGGCAGAAATTTACAGATTATATAAATAAGCGCAGAGATAGCTAAGGTACAAGAAAGCTTGGCTAGCTCTTATTTGCATACAGCTCGACTCACTGTTTAATGCTGTTAGGTGTAACTGATTATATTGTTTACAATGGTGACAACCACAGGGAGCTTAAAAACTGCAACGGTCAGCAATGGTCCACTGCTTTGTTGAGAGCGTATGTGTGAGTGTTTCTAGCTTGGCCTTAGTTTGTAGACAAATGTGTTGACAAATAAGCTAAATGTGACAAAAACTCCATTTAAGGGTCGGCTCCAAGGGCAAAAAGCAGTTCATAAATAAAGTAAATGGTGTTTTACGTTTACTAATTTAGATGACCAGACAGTAGAAGCGGCAGTTTTAATTTAGCAATAGGCTTGTTTTTGTTTAGAGATAATGACATATATTAACACATATGTCGGCTGAGCTTTAAAAATACAGAATCTGTTAATTAAACGGTTGTTTCACACTTGTCAGAGAATTATTTAATCACTGGTAGCTATAAGGAAATGTTTTATGTCTTACATCAATGAAGAACTTGCACTATTCTTGTAGTTAAAGCCCTGGTTTACTAATTGGAAACATTGCCAGTTCAAAGTGTGATGCAAATATTGTACTCTTGAAAAGCATTTCACCTCCAGATGATCCGGAGACCTTTCCCTGCAAGTTCAAGTAGCAGGTTATGGTAACCTAATGGTTTAAAGACCTGCTTTTGCACCTGAATTTTCCCTCAGGGATCAATAGTATTTATTTTACTCTGTGAATAACACAGATATTGTGCTCTATCACAGTTGTCTTTGAGAATAATTTAATTACTGCTTGCCCAAGGGCACTGTCCTTGCAATGAATCTAAAAAGTTTGTAAGAGAGAGTGATCTCGATAGCCTAATGGATGAGAGTTTGAACTGCTGTTGAAAACACTGTGGGTTCAATCCAAGTTCATGGTATGCAGGTTCAATCCTAGATAAGGCACTTGAGGTGTTGCAGTCACCGAGATGACAGTTCTTCCGCCGCGGAAGAAGAGCTGCCGATCCATGTGAGCGTCTGAAATTGAATCGTCGTGCTGTTTGCCAGTCCGTGGGAAATAATCTGTGAGTTGAGAGTTGGGAGCTGTCAGTACCTCTCTTGAAAATTCACTAAAGCTGTCTTAGATACCCAGTCTTAGGGTGTAATTATGGTGGTGGGTTTGTGCATTTCTAACCAATTATAACTGGGATTGTAACGTATACCAATAGAATGTGGAATCAGCCCCAGGGAGAATATAAATTTGATTAGTAACACGGGTCCTCTGTACTTCGTACTGATGAGCCCTCAGTAGTATAGAGTACAGGGAGTGTGTGCAGACCCCAATTACGCTGAAACTTGACTGCGTCCCCTCAAGCCAAGACCATTTGAATTGTTTAATGTGATTTTCCATACATTACTGTTGTCATTCTATGTTGTTTTTAAGAACTAGTGAGCTGCTTGCCTAGCCAGCATTTTACAGCAACATGCACATTTCCTGTGTGCAAGTTATTTTTCAGAAAGCTAATATTTAGAATGAATGAATTCCAGAAGGTCAAGACTCGGTTTTAAAAACATTCATTCATTTAATATTTCCATTTTTTTTTTATTCATATGGATAAATTGTAATCAAAGAAAAAAAAAAATAGGTTTCCCAGGTGGAAAAAAAAATATGCTGAAAAAAAAAATCATCTTCATTATTCATTAGTGTAATGCTAATGCATTTCAATGAACTAAAATACAATTTAAGTGTATTGTGAAGTACATTAAAACAATGTTTCGAATATGCTCTGAATGTAGTTCATGAAGTATTAAAAGTACATTTTAAATGTATTGTAAGAAATAAACTTAAATTGCACTAAATATACTTTCACGAGTTCCCACTTCCTCATTAAATAACCAATAGTAAGTATGTTTGGCATACTGTACGGGGAGCAGGCAGAGAGATCGAAGATCGGCCTGGTCACCGCGTTCCCCCCGGGAGGAGGGTGGGATGGCAAACTGGCCTAAAGGAGCCATGAGCTGATAACCAGGTGTCCCCGACAAAGCAAGCCAAAGGCGACGGTGGTAAGGATCCAAAACTAAAAAAAAAACCTTGGGAGGAACCTGGCTTAGCAGGGGCCAGTTCTCCTCTGGCCGGAGATCCGACGCCTGGTTACCAGTTTAGTGGTGTAAGAGGTGGCAGAGGTATGCAAAAAACGAAGATACGAGGGAGAGGAAGTTGGCGGTATTTAAGGGGAAGTTTTTAGCTCTGAAAGGGGAATTAGTTAATAGGGAGATATAGGCAGCAGCTGGTTAATCATTCATACGTGCTCCTGCTGAAATTTGTTAAACAAACATCATTAAAATGGGCCCATTTTAACACAATTTCAATGCATTAAATAATGTAACAAAGGAGTCAGAGGCGCGCTGATCCATTCGCTGTCTCTTTATTCAGGGCTGACAGGCAGGATCAAAATACCTGTAATGTCTAACTTTACTGTAGTTTTCAAATGGCTGCACAAATAGAATATAGTGCTGTCCTGAGCATTTTCAGGAAGTGTCACCAAAATCTTTTTTGCTTTGTAAAAAATGTAGAGTAAACTGTCATAATGAATACATGACAAAGCCATTTGACTATCTTGTTCATACTGTAAACAATGCGTGTCAGGACTTTTCATCTTGACGACACTGACACTTTCATTGACATGAATACTTGCTTTTGAACAATGAACTATCCATTTTGAGCAAGTGACACGCTTTTGCAGGTTATCAACTAGGTTTTGCAATTTGTACTAATTGAGAAATGCATTAACTGTTGTGCAAATTTAAATAGTGTTGTAAGAAATGCACCAAAGCGACTGGGAAAAACTGTAAGTATGTGTGTGAAAATGATGTTTTATGAGACTCTGTAAATTTGTGTGGAAAGAATAAAAGGTTTTACTGCCTTTAGTGTTTATTAGGCTACTTTTGGAGACTGCAGTGCATGGTTGTCAGGTTTTCATAGCAAAACCTGCCCAATTGGTGTTCAAAATTCAAAATTATATTTTATTTTATTTATTCATTCATTCAAATTAGACATGAGGCTCCATGCCATTTTAAAAGACAGCTGCATGAGTGGGTACAGTAAGGTGTCTCAATAGGTTTGGTTGAATTTGGATTCTGTGAAGCAAGCACACTTTTGGAAAGGTTTCAGTCTGAAAAATAACCTCATGAACTCAAATTAGCAAGTGTGTTCACAGCCTATATATTCACAATATTGGTATATGCGTTGTGCATACAGCAGAAGGGCCAGATGAAGAGGCAGAATCGGTTTCTGGACCACTATATCCTGCTCCGGGGTGGTACTGGGGACAATAGGGTCTTGGACAGTCATCTGTCCTGCAGGTCTTCTGTGACCTTCTCTGCAGTCAGGACACAGAGCAGCGGATTTCTCCATAGCGTCTGTCAGCACTGGCACATGACATGCCAGCCTGCAGCGTGCCAATGGCCTCTCCCTTACAATGCTTTGTGCGCTTGAAATGCTCTTACCCACACACAGCTATTCTCTCAGGCATTGATTATATCTTTCAGCAGACTTCCTGTGGTGTTGGACCTTCATTTATCTGTCATGATAATGAACCAGATCAGAATGAAGCAGTAAATAATTCCACTTTTTAAATAATTTTGAAGTGTAACTCTAAAGTGTAATAGCAAAGTTCCTATGCTATCAGTGGTGTTCTACAGAGGACTGTACAAAAAGATCAAAATTAAACTGATGTTAGTTTGACTATAAAAGAAAGACACTCTCGCTGATGGTCTCAAAACTTGGAATTAGGACTGTCAATAGCTTCTGGTGTTCTCATACTGGTCTGCTTTCTTTGATCTTGTGTAATCATGTGTAAAACAACAGTTTCAATATCCAGCACAAGTCCTGGAGAAGATAAGTCTGCACTTGATCGTGATGCAAGGGTAAATAAACAAACAAACGTATATCTAAATAAAAACAGTGCTTTCTTTACTTAAACACTATGCAAAAGGCAAATGTTTATGTGTCTGAAGAAAGGAGAAGAGTTAGCATTTTTGCTGTGCAGTTGTAGCCAATAAAATTATACATTTCTACGTTTTAAAAAAAACCTGTGCATATAGCGCTTCATATCATCACAATATCAAAATCACAATACCAACTCTAATGACGTTGTGTTTATTTACTGAAAAAAATCCCATATATTATAGCTTCAGTGTGACATGGGATTTTTATTTTTTTATTTATTTAAAATACATAATACTTCACCTGGTGGAATGGTCAAGTCCCTCGAATGAGTTATAAGTCTCTTCTCTGTATTCATTGGTCACTGATGCGTTTTTATGAACTTTCACAGCACAGGGAAATTACCCACTAAAAAAAGTCAGCCTGTCCTCTTCCCTGTTCCCACAGGACTGAAAAGAAGTGGGACTCTCATAAAGTAATCAGGAGCAGCATTGGGAATATTATTCTGGATTCAGCCAGATTAAGATGCTAAAGTGGGGGAGAAGACCAGAAGGATACATGGAGATAAAAGACCACTTCATACCATATTATCTCAGTAAGCACACAAACACATATGGAGTCATTATAGATTACTTAAACGACACAAACAAGCATGCACTCATAAGCACTAGAATGAGAATGTTTTATGTTTCTCAACCGTTGTGCCAGACCGGACAATCCTTTAACACGATTTATCCATGGATGTTACACATTCTTAAGTGTATACGGTCACAGCTGTACACTGAGAAACGACACAACAGATCCCATCTGTTCTGCAAACAGCACTATAGGTTAATCTGCACTTTACAAATAGCTTACATGCAATATGTTACTTTTCCCTCCTAGTTTTTATAAATCCTTAAGAACTAATTATTATACAAAGTACATCATCGTCCTTATTTCTGTTTCTGTACCTCTCACAGTCATGTTTATCACTGACCAGAAGCTTTTTTTATGTGCGTATGTGTGTGTGTGTAACTGTGTACGATTATAAAAAGTGCTTAGACCCCTGAGAAACACATTACACAACATTAAGAGAGATTAAGACCCAAATCAGCCAAGGGTTGCCATGGAGACCTGGATCAAAGTTATTAATTTCTGATGAGCGATCTAGTCAGAGATTTGGTAACACGGATTAGCAGAATCTTCTCTCATTTTCCCCTCCTTTTAAACAGAAGAGACACAGAAACAGATGTCAGTCTGTCTTTTTTTCTTCCTTGCTGAACTCCAATTTGCAAAAAACTGAACAGCTTTACATGAAGATCAGATTATGATTTATGCACCCTCATTAATGTAGAACATTTTGCATTGCATTTTTTGAATTATTTTAAATTGCTAAAACGCATTTATTGATTTATTTATCATTGTTATTTTTGCAAAAATGCTTGGCAAACCAGTCTACATTTTGGTGACTTGGCACTGAATTTCATCAGTCGTTACTCCATTATTTTGTTCTTTTAACTGTTTTCAGCACTAATTTTAAATCAGCATATTAGAATGATTTCTGTAGGATCATGTGATACTGAAGACTAGAGTAATTATGCTGAAAATTCTGCTTTGTTTCACAGGATAAAAATGTTTATTTGAAGTATATCACAAAGGTATAGTTTTGAGCATAATAAACTTCATTAAAAAGCATTAAAAAAAATCGCAATGCTCTCTCTCCATTTCGGAGACGCCAAGCCTATATTTGTTCTCGCTTTATTTTGTTGACTGTCCCAATATCTTCTTACCTTGATTTGCACACATCTACATTTTTGGGGAATTGTGGAGAGTGTAATCATGATCCATGATACGGAAATGCACAGTAAATAACTACCACTTCCACATTTGTTCACGCGTGTTGCCGTAGTATTCAAAGGCAGAAAGTGAGGATAGCGCGAACATTGCGTCATTTATAGGGAACAGTTCATTATTTAAATCTGGAATTTCTTTGAAATTACACATCCTACAGAACTTTTGAAATAAAGTAAGCACGCAACTGCATGAAATATTTAACACTGTGCAAGTGTTTTTTTTATATTTTATTACAAAAATCGTACATATTGTGCCTTTAAGTGTCATAATATTTTGTGGCCACTGAATATGTCTGTAATGGAATCCTGAAATATTTATCTTGCAGTAGCTTCTCTGATGACCAAAGAGATGAAATGATGTGTTTTCAGTCTGATGTTCTCACGGTGTCTCTCTGGGAGTCAATGTTAAGGCTCTGCTTTGAAGATGAGGGCCCTAAATCAGTGTGGGAATGAGAGGGATGCTTTCTGTGGTCCACAGTGACTTTTCTTCTGATCTGTGTGTGTGTGTGTGTGTGTGCATGTGTGTTTAAGTGGTCAGTGGCTAGTGCTGATTTTTAATCATGTAGGGCATGTGTGTGTGTGGGTGGGTGTGTTTGACACTCACAGTCTGTGGAATTCAGACAGGAAGTGGGAGCAGTTTGGAAATCACTAGGAGTAGTTTGAAGGGTTGAAGTGTGTAATTTATTTATTTATTTTTTTTTTACTAAAATACTTGCTTGAGTCCAAGTTTAATATGCAGAGACAACTATATACTTAAGTACACTATTTGTAGACTGATTCCTCCAAATGTGCAACAGTGTGGCTTTGTGTCATTGTTAAAGCTTGATCTGTTTTCACTGCCAGACAGGTTGAGAAAATAGAGCTCCATTCTTAAACCGTTCATTTTATCAGATATATATTCACATACATATGTACAATATCCAAGAGCAATGTACACTGAACAGAGCCTTGTCTGTAAAAAAAAAAAAAAAAGAAAAAGAAAGCTTCCCGCTTACACTTTATTGATCCCTGAGGGGAAATTTAGAGTGCTAAACGGCTGCAACATCAAACATAGAGAGCACAACACACAGTTGCTCACAAAGTTAATTGCATAAATCTATGGATAAGCAGGCTATAGACTACTAACCCCCAAATGAACTTGTGCAAAAGAGTGTTAGTGGTTCACTCGCACAGTTCATTCAGACAATTCCTCTTGAGTGAATCAGTCACAGGAAGTCAAAGCTTTTAGTCAGAGATGAATTTATTTATTGTGAAATCATTGTTCAGAGTTTAAGACTAAAAAGCATATCCTTTAGCCATGCTTTTTGAGTCGTACGATGTCGTACATAAAATAGATATGTTTAACATTTTACATTTATTTGTCCCAGTACATGACATAATAAAAAATAAGTTAATAATAATATTATTATTTTAACTAATAATTATCAGTATAATAGTATATTGTTTTTATTAACATTATTATTATTATTATTATTATTATTATAATAAGATGTTGACTTGATTTACATTTCTTTTGATTGGCTAAAGTACATAAAATATGTGTGGTTACATTTTTCTCAAAGTGGTTGACATGGAAAAAACAACAACAACAACAACGTGAAAAAAACATGAATGAACTAAATAAACAAATACTACTGGTTAAAATAATGTTTATGTTAATAATAGTTAAAATAATAATAAATAATAGTATTATTTTTATTAATGCTGTTATATTTTAACTTTATTTTGATTGACTAAAGTACAAAAAACGTGTTAAGCTTTGTTTGTTTGTTTGTTTTCTTACCAATATAGATGACACATACTGTAAGTGTCAGTAATTTTCATGTTTGCATCCA
>JAUMHR010000017.1:2238032-2256490 GCA_032361145.1 Enteromius fasciolatus | reverse complement strand
GCTGCCTCACGTGTCTGGGTCGAGAACACGCTGAGACAGCTTTCGTGGATGGGTCATGCGTTCATTGCAGCGGATGCCCATGGCTACGCTGAGGTCCTGACTCTCATTCACGAGACGGCTCCACTTGCGTCCTTCCCGCTGCAGCTTGTTAAACCGTAATAGTTTTTCAACTGCCACGCTGAGGCATCTGGCAGTCCTCCAGGTGTCTGTGCAGAATGTTCCGTCCGGTGTAAAAGCCCCACGGACTTCTGCCGCATCGCATAGTCCCGTAGTCCTACCAGAGGGGGCTGCTCCCCCCCTTAAAGGGGCCGAGCGTGTCCTTTGGGGCGCCCTACTGCTATTTAAAAGATAATGAAGGAGACACGAAAGACTGGAGATTGCGCTGGTTTCATATGAATTACTTTATCACAGAATAGTTTTCAATTAGACTGTCTTAGTGTAATAGTAGACATATCAAGATTTCTACAGATAATTCTCATGTCTCTTTGTGGAATTTTTGCTGAGTTTCAGTTCATTTTAGTGATGCTTTGCTTACTGAAGATCACGCAGACCAACGCGGCAGGCAGAGCACCCTGTTTGTTTTCTTTACTTTCTAAATGCACAAAATTGTGTCGTTATTATATGTGTATACAAATTAAAGTAGACCCTAGCAATTTAAGTTCATATTGGTGTCATCACGAGAAGACACCTCAAAATGCACATGAGCGTTTGCCGGCCCCAAGAGGGTTAAAAGAGTGGCGGGACCTACAAGCCTTCTCTGTCGACGAAGAGTGCCTAGAGTTTGGCCCAGCTGATTCTCATGTGATATTGAGACCCCGGCCTGGCTACGTGCCCAAGGTTGCTACCACACCCTTCCGCGATCAGGTAGTGAACCTGCAAGCTCTGCCCCGGTAGAAGGCAGACCCAGCCTTTGAGTTGTTGTGTCCTGTACGTGCTTTGCGCATCTACATTGACCGCACTCGGAGCATCAGACGCTCCCAGCAGCTCTTTATTTGGACAGCAGAAAGGGAATGCTGTCTCCAAACAGAGGTTGGCCCATTGGGTGGTTGAAGTTATCTCCCTGGCTTACTTGTACCAGAGAGAGCCGTGCCCCTTAGGACTGAGAGCTCACTCAACAAGGAGTGTCTATTCATCGTATGCGTTGGCTCACGCCTCTCTAGCAGATATCATCCAACACCTTCGCCAGGTTCTACGACCTTCGCATAGAGGCTGTGTCCTCCCATGTCTTCACTGAAGACAGCAGGTGAACGGCAGGCTGGCTGGTGTTGGCTTTGCTGCGCCATTCCCACGGGATCCGTGTGCATTTTACTTCTTGTTCCCTCCAAATAGACGACCTGAGACCTCCCTGCCCCACAGTCGGACCTAGAGCTGAGTAGCTCCGGCTGTGCTACCTCTGGGTCTCCTTCGCCCAATAGGTGTGGCTAAAAATCTCAATATTCCACAGTCAGCCAGATGGCTGTGTTTCCCTTCAATTATATCCATAATCTGGCCTCAAGGGTCATGGCCTGTTCCATGGGTGTTGCCATATGTAACGTCGAAGTGATTCGACTGAAAGGGTAACGTCTAGGTTACGAACGTAATCCACGTTCCCTAAAGGAGGGAACGGAGACGTTACACTTTCGTGCCACGATTCTGAGGTCGCGCTGACGCCGGCTCGGCTCTTCAGCGAAAACCTGCATGTGCACTGCGCTCTTGCCCTCTTATACTCACACAGTGATGAGGTGCACCTGAGTGCAATGAAGTGCACGCCAATATTCATTGGCCTTTTGTATAAAGCTCAAAGGCAATTGGTCTCTCGGCGAGTTCCCATATGTAACGTCTCCGTTCCCTCCTTCAGGGAACGTGGGTTACGTTCGTAACCTAGATGATACTACCATTGCTAATGATAATAATAGTAACTAAGATCAACCAAGCGAGTACCTTCTGTTTTGTTTGAAACATGTAGTCGATGAATTAGTTATCAGCTCAGTGATAATATTGATATAGATATAGTGTTCGGTGGTCTTTAGGATGTAGCAGGCCAGCTTCACAAGTGCTGAAAACACTGCAATCAAGTTCCACAAAATCGGTTCACTCTCAGAAATAAAGGTACAAAAGCTGTGACCGAGGTGGTGCCTTTTCAAAAGGTTTACTTTCGTAACAATTAGGTTTAAATATGTACGCATTAAGTACCTTTTGAAAAGTTATTGAAAATTGAAAATTACACACTCATTTATGCATATCTAAATTAATTAATTAATTAATTAATTTAATTTATGCATTTCTACATTTATTTATCTATTTAATTCTGCTAATCTATTAATTACATTTATTTATTTATACTTAAGTCATTTCTTGTCCTCCATAGATTTTCTGAAATTAGTGTTATTTTTGAATTTCCTTTCAAACTGTTAAGTGGATAATATAATGTAGATGTTCATTAAATAAGAAAATTATGCAAAATATATACATTCGTGGTCTTGTTTGTATTTATACAACTCTTCCATATTTTCTTTGTCACACTTAACAGATATTTATTTTATATTTTTTTTCCCACTCCATTCCATCTCTTTTTATCATTGCATTTATCGGATCGTACATGCATGAGTTTGTGTAGTGTGTTTCCTCTGGCTGATAAAAGGCTGAAATATGGTTTTGGCCAGATCCAGCTGATTTTGTCTGGAAGCAGCTTGGATCCTCTCTTAGGGGAAGGTCATGTCTGACCATATTGAATATAGTAAGAGTTCTCCTTAGGCAGCCGTTTACAAATCTCATAGCATAACCCCTTTGATGTCTGCAATAGAATTTGCAATATCTTAGTATGCTTATACTATATATTTTAATGGAATTTTACTGAAAACAATAAATATATATTATTTGTATTAAAACCATAAGGTTAATGTAAATCAAACATTGTCAATATATTTCAATACAATAAGTCTTTTATGTCTGATACAAATATGAAAATCAAAGAAAAAATACTTAATTTTGAATTAAAAACAAAGTTAATGAGGTCTTTTAAAAGCGCTCCTATAAACTTAAACTGTAGGTGCTCAGAAGAATATGAAACGACGTTTGCTCTTTCTTTTTGAAGTAGCTGCTTAATTATTCTGAAGGACTTTGTCTCCTCAATCAATCTCGGCAAAGACTTTAACAGAAGCAGAAAAAAAGATTAGTATGAGTGCTAAAGTGCATTGTATAATACATGGTGGTTTGCAGGTACTTTCAAGCACCAAAAGCTTCTGTGGGTGTCGAGCTAAAGTCTGTTGCCAGAAAGAAAATACACTACTCCTGTTAGCACCAGCTCTGAGCTTTGCAACCGGTGCAGTGTTGTTTTCAAACATTTTTCATCTAGATTGGTTTTGATTAGGATAAACTAATAAATAAAAGGATCTTAGTCAAGGGTGTTTGTTAAGGTTCAAACACTGCCAGAGAGTCTCAAGTCTCTCGTGCCAATGCTTTGAAGAGCGAGCGGCGCAGCAGAACACTTTATCAACTTGACTGCTTTTTCCTCTGTAATGTGATCCACGCGGTTATGTGAAAGCACATAGTCATATCTGTTCTCTGTCACCCTCTAATGTGAAATATGAGGGGAGACATTGCGCTGATCCCCTCTAATTGTCTGGAATGTTCTGGGCTGATTAGGAATTTATACTTTCAGATCCCGGCGCTCAGCAGCACGTGTGTGTGTCTGTACCCTGTCTTGCAGTAATTTAGCGATTCAAGGTGTAACCTGTGACGCATGACATGTTCTGCAAAGATGAAAATGGAAACTCAAAGGGCCAGAATCAAATTGGTAAGACTGGCTTTATCAAGCAGACTGTCAAATGACAATTTAAGCACATGAAAGACTGATAATAGGAAGAATGTTGTAAGAGTATGGCGATGGTTCTAGGTTTGGGACTTATTATTCAGTTATGAGATATAAAATTAGATGAATAGCACACTCTGACAAGAAAATGTCTCTTGAGCATGGTGATTTTTACTTTGTTTGAGAGAATTACTGAATTACTTGAAGATGTATTTTGAATTGCAGTACTGTACTAATGTTACAGAATGTTGTGTTATTTCTCAATAAATGGCATGAGTTAACCGTTTACATAATGCAACATGCACTTTTTGGAACTTTATTTTTTATTAAATACGAATTAATGTGATTATTAGTCAGATTTATTTATTTAATACAAAAAATAATAATGTGATTATTAGTAGAGTTTTTATTATTCTTATGGAATGTTCTTCTATTTTAATACATTCTAATGTAATTTAATGTGTTTCTGTCGAAAATGCATTTTTTTCAGGGTTGTGATGAAGACAAAAGGTTCAAAAAATGGCAGTTTTCATAATTCAAAGGTCTGTGCTGTCACTTTTGATCAATTTAATGTAACCTTGCTGAATAAAAGTATTCATTTAAAATAAATAAAATACTGACCTTAAACTTTTGACTGTTATTATTATAACAAGTAATATGCAGGTTAACGGACTGTACTGTAACATTGTTGCAATTCTTTCATTTCTCATGAAAAATACAACTTAATCACAGCCGTCAAAGACATTGCCTTCAATCTAGTTCAATGTGTTTGTCTAGTGCTTTTCATGATTGTTCTGATGGAGCTTTACTAAGAAAAGTGCCTTACAAAACCACCCAGTGGGCAGCCAAAGGCAACAGGCGAAGAAAGAAAAAAAAAAGTTTAAAATAAATGAATGAAGTAATCTTGGGAGGAATGATACTTACCTCCTCGGGCTGGCACATATTTAAACATTTTTACACAAAGTATACATACATAAATGTTTATTTGAACAGATACAATCCAGCCACATAAGTATTAATGATAATACTGACATCCAAACGTAACCAAGACTCATGAAGGGACCACAGAACAGTGTTTTTGTTGAGCGTGGATAAACATTGCTATAGTAACATTACCTTGTAAGACTGGGCTTGGTGTAATTGTGACATAAGAGGTATGTAGCTGGGTAGGTGGGAAAATTTGGACCCATATAATATTCTGAGTGTTGAATTTATCTTCTGCTGGCTTGCAGACTAGTCTCTGAATCAACACTGATACAACTGAGCATATAATTCTATCCACCAGACACATGGAGACAAAACCAACATAGTTACATGGTGTTTTGTATTTGCTTTGTATCCTGTGATGTTTTTTGTGTGTTATTCAAATGAAACAGCACTGCATTAGCATTGCCTGTGGCTCTGTTTTATTTTGATGTTACGTTCTGGTTATTGCTACAACAATTTAGTTATCTTAGCTGAATTTTCCGGCGAGTAATTGCAAGCACTATATTGTCTGTATTGAGAATGAGTTCTGAATAAAACACGGGGAGATGGAATGTGCTTATGATTTAGGCTTATGTTTTTATTCATTTCAACCCCTTTTCCAAGGTTTCATCATTTAACAATCTACAACCAGTTTTTGAAACTTTTTTTTTTTTTTCTCCTCTTTGCTGCTTCTGTTGTTGTTGCTGTCAGTCTGGATGGGAAGATTTAAAACAGTGCTGCAATTCATGTGTCACAGCATGAATTGACTCTTTTTCACTACAAACAAAAAAAGCAAGCCTCAAATATTCTTATAATAATAACATTTATAACAACAACATTTAGAATGGTTCTGTTTTGATTTTTTTGAGAATCCAACAAAATACATTATACCATGCTGTCTTGCATGTCCTGATTTTGCTGAGTTAGATCTTTTTCTGATCAACGCATGTTGTTCATCCTGGAACAACATTTTAATCCAAAAGTTTTGTCTTGACCATATCCCTGCACCTAAAGCTAACCTTACCCATGAGTACCATAACATGAGAGAAAATGATAGATGAATGACACTGATGTACAAGCACCAAACACTGATTGTAAGCCTAAACTTCACCAAAAAATTGGTTTCTTAAATCTGATTTGTTAATCACAATGTTGTTCCAGGGTCAACAAAGATGTTGATCCAGGAACATGTCACACTTGCTTAAAAATCTGGTTCTGTCTGCCTTCTTACAGCAAAAAAATAAAATAAAAATCTGTCAAGTTTGTATTTCTAAAACCTGGCAGCCATGATATTTTGGAATTATTGCTTTGAATTTATGTTCAATAGAAATTATGCAAATGTTTTGACTAAAAAGTGTTGTCACATGATTAATCATTAAAACGTTTTTTCTTCACATAATGTACTTGTGTATACACTCTCTGGAATAAGCTTTTGTACCAATATTTCTAAGAAAGTTCTTTGTATATTTATTATGCATATATAATGCATGTCATATCCATGCATGTATATATGTCAAACAAATGTGGTTATATGCTTATATTTTAAATATTTACATATCATATAAAGTATATGAATATGCATGTAAAAAAAAACTACAAAAAGGAAAAATATATACATGATAAGTCTAAATATACACAGTACACACACATATATTAAACAAAAACTTTGGGTGTGATTTTTGAGTTTTGACAGCACTATATACAGTATATACACACACACACACACACACACACACACACGAGTCAGCAACATGAACAGCTATATTCTGAAACTGGGTGATTATTTTACTGAAAATATAATTTAAATTAAATTGATGAGTAATTATATGTGATGAGTCCATTTCCATTTTTGGATGAGCGTCCCCTTTAATGGTAGAAAAAAAATTGGAAGTCAGTCCTAAATTTCTTAATCATATAATGGTTGTTTGCACAAAGAGATTGATAGGAACATTCAAATGCATATAATGGCATTCCTCCAGATCTGAGAGGCAGAGACAGATGTTAGGTGTTGTGCTGCATATGCTCTCTCTCTCTCTCTCTCTCATTGCTGAAGATTTCTTCCTTTAGCTCTTGCAGTGTCCTCTGTTTCCCTGGGGAGCCATTACAGCGTGGCACTCAGTATGAGATAATGGAAGGGTAATGAATTTCCAAACTAATCTATATTAGCACTGTTCTCTGAGTCAGGGGCCATGGAGAGATACATAGTGAGCGAGAAAAAAAAGAGGGGAAATGAGGAAGGGATGAGGATGGGACATGCTCCTTGACTTTCTCTCTTTGCTGTTTATATGACCCTCTGAACCACACAAGAACTCACTCCAGGGTAAAGATTTTTGAAACTCTCTTGGTTAAGGTTACGGACTGGCATTAACCTTATCAGAAAGCAGCTCTCCAGTCAGTGTGTTAAAACAAGGCTGGGAATTCAGTAACACTTGGTGCTGGCTTGACAATGCTCAAAGATTAACTTCCGTTTGTTCTTAGCAAAATTGTGACATGGAAATTGAAAATCTGAGCTCATTCAGCAACTTGGGAAAAAAAAGTTTTAACTGTATTTAAACAATATTTCAAACACAGTCTAGATTTAAAGTTGTGGTTCCTAACTGGTAGAGAACGTTTCAGAAAAGGTTTGGACAAACATCAGGAAACAGCAAAAGTAAATGATCATACGTCATATATATTTAGAATAAATAACAGTCTAACACAATACGACATTGACTACATTTGTAATGATCCAACTGGAGGTGCCAGCACAGACTATTGGATGGCACTCCAGCGCTATATGTGTTCTTTGTGTTTTCATCTCCATTTCTATGTCTGGACTTTGATCATGAACTCATGTCTCCACCCACCTTGTTTGTTGTCATGGTGTTTCATTCGTGTATCCACCCCGTAGCCTATTATCATGTGTACATAAACCCCGGATGTCTTTGTGTTATCACGATTCATTGGATTTATTGTTGCCGACCTCGTTTGTTTTGGATTATCGCCTCTGTCTCGCCCCCTGGACACTGTTCGCTGTTGATCTGACCCACGCTACGTTTTGTGGCCATTCTCATTGTCTCTGCCTCCGTTAATCAATCTAAAGATGGATCCACTAGCCTCATCATCTCTCTATCATGACAACATTACTTGCATGGCTTAATTGAGTTGTATTGCAGTATTGTTTGTTTTGTATTTTTAGATGAATTGTTTTTGTTTTTCCATTCATTCTCCAAACCAATTATCCTATGTATGGAGTGCTGGGACATTACATTATGATATATATATATATATATATATATTATATTAAATTATATCATACATTATTATTATATACTATTATACACTTGTTATACTAATAACTAAATAATTAGATGAGCCCTAATTATATTATATTACAATTTATAACATTTTTGTTAGATTTATACTTGTTCTAGAATGACAATGCAGAATATTGAATCTGTTTTTTGCAGCCCAGCACTGGAGATAAATATGAATATGTAAAGTTGTTTACTTCATTAAAATAAATGAGCAACTGTATGAAAAGTAGGATTACTTGCTGTCATAAAACAAATCCTCTTTTTAGATGGTATTCTTAGGTCTCAAAGGAATATTTCAAGTTTTTCTGTTTCATAAAACGTTGTCGAAAATACTGTGTAACGGTTAGTTTTATCTTTAAGATATGGATAAAACCCGAACGCAAGTGTTTCAAAATCTCTGAGAAATGTTTCATGGCTATCCAGCCAGCAGAATACAATAGTCTTTGTTCGCAGCGCAGCTGGTTGAAGTGATTTTATTAAGATACTTGAAGGCCCAAATAAAATGTAATTAGATGCGGCACACTTTTTTCTTATAAACAGTGGCAGTAACACTAATTCAGCAACTCCAAGCTGAAGATTGCTTTCTAAAGGACTGTGCATGTATTAGAGAAAAGAAGAGAGAAAGGGGGAGTGGGGAAAAGGAAGATTAGTTCTCTCACTTATGAGAGGGGCTAGTGACTTCATTAATTTGGGTCTGACTGATGAGCGGGTCAGAGGCGCTGTTTGATGCATACTAAATGACTGAAGTCTCGGGCAGGCACATCTGTGCACGTGTATGTGTGTGTGTGGGCATCCTCACGCTCTCCCAGATACTGACATACACACTTACTGAGTCAAAACCACCTGAAGCCAACAAATAGCATTAAGCAAAATTGGAAGAGAATATGTAACATCTCACAGTCGTGTCGCTCTCAAATGACCCCCTCTCGGCATATGCCCTCCCAGCTCTGGTTGGAGGTTTTAATGGACTGACAGATTAAGTGGACTCCAGCAGACACCATCAGTCTAATGAGAAACAGATGCTGACCAGATGAGAGCGAAGACCGTGGCACTGGCCAGCTCTCTTTGCCTGGCCAGGGAGTTGGCATGTTGACATGCAATGCAACGATACTGAAAACTAGCAGTTAGATGTTGCCAGTTTTGTCAGAGCTTCATTTGCAGCCTTTAAAGAGTACGACTTGTGCAGCAGGTGGGCTTATCGGCCCATGATCAAACGTCCTATAATCAGAACATGACAGAGAACGTGTATTTGAAATAAAAAGTAAATGAGTTTTGCAACATAGAGTCAAACAGCGATGGAGGTTGTGGTTATATTTGGGTCAAAACCAGCTCAAATGGATCATTTGCATAACTCAATGTACAGAACATAGTCTCTGACTGTCATAAAACAGTGGCATGAAATTAGAATGTGGTTTTCAGTAAATGCTTTAATTGTACATTTTGCATGTTCACATAATATTTATTAAATTATAAATGTTTATTTAGAAAGATTCAACACCAAATGACAATCAAGCTCATCCCCCCAACATTTAAATTCCACATTTATTTCTATTCACTTCTATTATACAGAACATAAAAAATTATAGCCAGCAAGCAATAAATGAATAAATAAATGACATTTTGACAATTTTAAATATAGGTTTTATTTATCAAGGTCGTTTAAATTACGCCTTTATTTATATTCATTCTACTACAGTATTAAAGATTTATACACAGAAATAAATGCATTATTTATTTATCTATTTACTTATTATTTAGGTTTTATTCATCAAGGTATTTTCAATTGCATCTTTATTTATATTCACTTCTATTAAAGACTACAGACTTCATTAACTTTAACTAGCTTTTACAGTAATTTGCACGAAAAAAAAAATCATATGAAATTATGACAGGTTTAATTACCAAAATAAGGTAACCTTAGAATAAGTGTTATGTGGTAACTTTCTTTAAAGTATATTATTTGTCAAAATAAATAATATTATTTTAATGATACTTTTGTATAATATTTATATATATTTAAATATATATTATATTTATATTTTATATTTAAATTATATTTATATTTTTAATATATACATTTACGTATAATTAAATTAATATACAGTAATATGTTAAAGTAATTTTGTATGGAGACACTGTTTCCATTTGTTCAAATTCTGGCGATGCCAGATAATAAATCGGTGTGTTTCAGTCAAGTCAACAAGTGTTATATTATATTACGTTATTATATTAGGTTCTATTGCTTTACAGTAAACCGTGTTGCTTAAATACGTTAAAGTTTGACATATAATAATAAAGATGATGATACATCAAGATGATATAGTGTGTTTGCATTCGTCAAGTCACTCTACGCAATATTAAGTGTTTGTTTAAACACTTTTAAAACACCTCATGGCCTCCATCACACACTGCACAGGGACAGCTTGATGACACACTTGCATCATTGTAACTCACTGCCTGTCTGACTTGTATTTTCGTGGCTGACCGGCTCTGGCATATCTCTGGCCTCTCAGCCGGAGGGGCTTTCAATCAGGGCGCTGCGGCTGGAACAAACGATCGGAGCACGGCTGATCCAATTCTGTGTGCCGGGCTGCGAAGGGGAGGAGGGCACTCTTAAACTGATTGTGTTTTCTCCTCAGGGTCCTGTTCCGGCCTTCCCGAGGAACGACCCGCAATTATGACTGCTGACAGGCTCTAAGTCAGTTTCAACCTGACGTCTTTATCAAAATAAAGTGCCGCTCCATTACCACTGGAGAGGAGAAAAGTGAGGAGAGGAGATGGGTTTGGGGACGATGCCTGCCTTTACTTCCGTGTGTGTGCAATATCTTCGATTGCTGCCCTCTCTGGGGTGAGAAAAAGAAAATAAAGCAAACCTAAAGATATCTTCCCGAGCAGGTTTAACTGAAGCATGGAGGCCATACGTTTGACCTTGCACTGGTTAAAGATGACTGCTAAATTGCTGTATTGATTGATTTAGTAATCAACAAGTGCATCAGCTGCGCCTTACTTTTCACATGCTCAACTTTATGGCTTTAAAGGCATTTACTACACAATATAAAGTTATCTAATGCACTCCGGTAAAGGAACACACTCTAAATTCAAAACTCTTACTGCTCTAGTGGTTCAGAGAGAATTGGTGATTAGAAGTAAACACAGGAGTTATACATTTTTTTTTTTTCTTTTAAGTTCAACAGATAATTACCGTTGTCTGTATCACATATGCCGTTCCAGAGCAGTGATATCAGAGTAAGAAAAATGAGATCCACAGGGAGAAGAGAATTTAAACATGAATAAAATAGAATAATGGCTTTAGAACTCTTGAATAATGTACCTCTAGTTTTAATCTTAGACAGCAGCAGTAATTCACAGGCCGGTTTTCTCTTGTGTTTCTCTTTCTAAAGAGTAAACCTAGTTAAAACTTTATTAGGCTTCTCAATTTAACAAGTTGATTTAGTGTGATTTATTATTAAAAAAAAAGTTAAATTATCGAATTAATTTCATTACATTTACAGCTAGTGTATTGAAGATACACAGGTTTAGCTTTACTTTCATATCAATTTATACTTGATTGTTAAAACGCTGTACTTATTGCATGAGATGCAAAGAACAATTTGCAGAAGGATAATTATAATTATTTTAGCATCTGTGTTTTATGGTTTCGCTCAAGCTAGATTATATTTGGGTGTCAATGCTTTTATAAAAGCTCTCAAAGTTATTTCAGCAATATTGATTTTTATGTATTGTTGTTGTTTTTGTGATAGATTATCCTATTTCCACAGATTTAGAAAGATAATCTACAACTTTATTGTTATTGTTACTGATATAGATATCATCCTTGGTGAGAACAGGCCTGTAGACATAATCATTATGCAATAAAATCAGACAAATAATGATATATGCAAGAACATGTGAAAGGAATATGGAATGAGAATCAGTGATACAATTTTCAAATTATACGTAAAAAAAACAAAAAAAAAACACACTATATACTGTTTTCCAAAGATTTTTGTAATGTGATTGATTAATGTATCAATGCATCTAACACGATTTGAATAAACATCATTTGTTTTTGTTTTTTTAACAAATGTTGATTTATGTAAATAAGTTGCTTAATTCAATTTGGATACCTTGTATTCAATTAGTTTAAAAATGTATTTGACTGACAGTTCAACACTTGATTTATTTCAGTGTACAATAATACTCCACAATGAGCTGCTCCAGACAGTCTCCTTCAGACTCAGCAGACCATTTGCATTTTGTAATCCCTGTGAAGCTGCTATTTCCTTAATTGCATAAAGTGACTTAAAATGTTTTCTAACTGTTCCCGCGATGACCTCCCGTGTGCTTTGAGAAGCCATTGACGGGAAACTGCTGACTGAGAAAGAAAGAAGGGAACAAAAGACAGAGAGAGATTGCAAAACAGAGCTGAGTTTGTGTTTCTCCATCCACGCTCAGGTGTTTGTGTGTGTGTCTGTACATTTGCACCAGAGTGTGTGTGTCTGAGTGACCTGCCTTTGGGCTCATTGACCCATGATACTCTCTCAGCCGGTCCAGTTCTGCGTGTCGCTGTCAAGGGGTCACACACATAGCCGGAGAGCAGTTATGTGTGAGACAAACTCCCCTCGTTTCTTCCGGCCTGCCAATAAAGTGAGCCGTTCTGTACGCCCAGTATGTGACCCTGTCTACCATTACGCCATAAACCACAGCCAGCAGAATAGAAGCATTTAGTCCACTGCACAATAGCCTTCTTACTCTCATTCAAGCTGCACAACCACCATGCAGTCCTTTTTTACACACGTCACACACCAGAATAGACCACAGACTAATGATCAGATGGATTCATGCATTGATGTGTCAGATTACTATTATTAGCCAGTCCAATAGAACAACAGTAAAATAAACCTTTAAATTACAGCCATTATTTAAGATACGTGCCAAAATGTGTAACGTTGTCCGAATTGTAAGGTCAAAAAGCAAGCCTGTGTTTATCAGAAAAGTAGAAAGCCGGAGTCCGGAGCACATTTGGCCTATGGTACATTGATTTTCTTTATGTAGACAGAAGAAATTAAGTCTAACAGGTTTGAAAGGAAATGAGGGTAAGTGATGGCAGAATTTACGTTTTTGTGTGAACCATTACTTTAATGTTTGCATTTTCTGCATTTATATGAGTTTGTGTCACACAAGCAGTAGAAAGAGGTCTGAAACAAAGATACATAGCCGATCTCACGCTCAAATGTACCACATGTTGTGGGTTATTAAGAGAAAGGCATTAGCAATTCAGTTTGATTTACAACTTCTGAAACGAGCCAGTCCTACATCAATTCAGTCCCGTGTGCTAATTTTTTCATCCGTTCGTTTCGTTTTTTCCCAAGAGGGACATCTCATCCATCATTGAAATGACATAGTTCATCATGAAGTCTTTTTTTTTTTTTTCAGTCCATTGCTGTCTTTGTCGGGAGTCAAGAGAGAAGAATCTTGGGAACATAAAAAATACTCGCACCCTATTGACAGATTTACGGCTGCGTTTGGTCCAGGTTCTCTACAGTAAAACATCTAAACATGTCTGGCAGTCCTACTAGACGAGCTCCTTAAAAAAAAAATAAAACATCGATTTCACCTCTCAAACGAGTAGGCAGGCAAAAAATGTTGATCAATGAAAATGAAAGATAAATCTAAATGCAAATAGCCCTGCACTTTCCACGCACATTAATGTATCTATTTGCAAGTCTGAGAAGCCGAAAGCCACGCTGGTTTGATATCTGTTCGTTTCCTCCAGAAGAAGCAATAAATATCCTCTTGCCGTTGAAAATTCAGTGCTAAGGGAGAAATTTGACAGTGGATGAATCAAAGACTATTGTAAATGAGACTGGTACAAGTGAAGGTGAAAGTCTGAAGAAAAAGTTGTCCTAAACTGGCTATTTATCTGCGTGCCTGGTGTGCTCACACATGCGTGTTGTGATTTGACTGGCAGGCGGACAGTAAATATCCCCCTTGCGGAAGTGAAGAGTTCGACACCAGCTGATCCAGTTGGATGTCAACTAGGATTTTATTAGATGTCAGAGAGAACGAGCGCATTCACAGTCTTTATGCCAGGTTATTACACATACCACTCATTTCTTCTTTGTCCTTTATTTTCTGCTGTTAAATAGAAAACAATATAAATAGTCTTCGTTTAAGACAATGCAAGTACTTGTCTTAGCTAAAACCAGTCTTATCTGGTTTAAACTGATCAGCAAACTGGTCTAACTAGTCTCCCACACAGTTTTGCTGGTTTAAGCGAGGCGAGCAGCTTGTCTCCCAGCATGATCATTTTAAAAGTTCCCAAAATCCTTGTAAAATCCACAACACGCCCAATTTATTGGGTTTTAAGACCAGCAGACCAGCTTAGGTTGTTATTTTTCTGCAGGATAAGATTAAAAATATGATATATATATATATATATATATATATATATTTTTTTTTTAAGAATTAACAGGGGAATGTATGAACTATTAAAATGTCTGTGTTTAACGCTAAGTGGCTATAAATGAAAGCATCTTACCAAACGTATAAAATGTAAATGTAGTTTAGATAGAAAAACAGTAGGGGCTAAGGGCAAAATGAAGAGTATAAACATAACTCGAAATGCCCCCCAAACCATATAATTAAACTGTGAGGCAAAGTGAGTGACAAATACCTTCCTGATTGGCTGTGTAAAAACAATTAGACCTCGATTAGAAATTAACCGCTATGTGGAGCGAGAGACTCCCTTTCTCCCCATGAATTAAAGCATAATTGATTGGATTGAGATGATATTAAATGAAACATGTATTCCATCATTTGACAAATTACGTTAAGCACTACAGCACCTGAGCTGGAGGCCGAGCCGCCCTGACCCGGGCCCGGGTAATTGTACTGATTGTCTGTTATGTTATTCAAACACACTCCAGTTCAGTGGAGTATGTAATTTTAGTCAGATCTTCCTTTCTGTCTGAGCTTTAAATTCAAAAGCATGCGCCGTGTAACATTTTCCATTTCTTCAAGTAAAAGCAAATTTCCCTTTTTTGTGACACTACAAAGTATGTCTTGTGATAGCTGATGTTTAAAGGGGTCAAATGCCTTTTATGCTTGTCTTGTTTAGTGAAATCTGAGTTAGAGGTTTCTGTTTCGAATGTCTTGCTAATGACGCTAAGCTCAAGGTCTGTGTTAAACTGTGAAGTAGGTACAGGTGACCTCTCGCCTTAAGGATGACCTTTTTCTGTTCGTGTCAGGAGGGTTGAACTGCCCCTGGTAGCTCGTTCTTCAACAGAGATATCTTTAATTATCTTCAGCTTGGCACAAAGCAATGGAAACTACTGAAAACTACTCAAACTCTCTGTGGCTATGTGTGTGCAGATAAAAGGACATAAAAAGATAAATTATTTATTCAATTACAAATTGTAATGAAAAAACGACTATTAAAGGAATATTAAAAGTACAAGTTAAGCACAGTAGTGGCATAAGGTTGATTACCACAAACATAATTAACATAAACTCTTGTCTGAGTTGTTTTAGTGGTTTGATAAAACATAAAATTGTATATAACATAAAATGTTAACATGTTATTTTTAAAATGCATATTGTTTGCGTAATATGCATATTATAATATTGTGGCTGAAACAATTAGAATATGAAACAAATAGACTATACTGTATATAGTTTATAATGTGTAGTTAGTGTAAAGCGAGCATATGGTATGCAACATGCATTCACGTTAGGCATTCCTGCATTCAATTTTTTTTTATATTTTCATGCAAAAACACGCGCTAGCTGACATCTTCGACTTTTGCCTCCCATGTCCTGTCTGCCATGCCAAGTTAAAAGTAGTTCAGTTATTAAAAACACATTTTGAAACTGCGTTCTGTTCTACACTGTTGCCAGGCAAACCTCAAAATATGGAAATGGCATTTAAAGCTTGAATTGCTAGGATGATAGGAAAGCCCTTATTTTGGAATTTACATACGGGTCAGGAGGCATGATAAATTGTGTTATTTTTTACAGCATTAACATGGTTATTCCCTAAATTACTGCATTAAAATAAATAAATAAAATCCTGTAAAATGCCATTTCCCTCGCAAACCAATAACATCTGCGAAGCATGATTGCAACAGAAGTGTGCCCTTTTCATCACAAAGCACATTCTATTCTTTAGTCGTTTATATCTAGAAGTTTCAAACGCCCAGCTTGCACATGTTTACCATCTGATTTCTGTCTTATGATATATTTGCCTGTAATTACCAGTGGAGGAATGTTAATGCAATCTGTGAATGATTAGATTGACTTTGTGGCCACGATTACTTCCTCTGGCTTCTCCACTAGAAATTTAATTCACCCGTGTAGTGAATACAAGCACAGTGTATAAAATTAGATGAATGCTTAGATGATAAGTGCATTTGTGCTCCTCTGGCGTAGCCCCCCGGCATCCCCCTGCGTTTCTTATGCCAACAGAATTTGTTACGAGGTCAAGGGTTCAAGCGAGCGATCGCCTGGCTTTGACGTTCCCTATTCTCAGCGGCCGCGCTGTAAGGACAATGAATTCTGCTAGTATGGCTATAATTATTTTATAGCTTTCTGTGTCTGCCATGCATGCTTTGAATAAGACGTCTGTTGGGCCTATGCTACACTCACGCTGGGAGTACAGCAAACACACTTGCGCTCATTGGGGATGAATTGGGTTGACATGCTTTTTCTTTGACTCAATCCCTGTTCTTCTCTGTGTTAAGACCAGGTCTTTTTTCCCTCCCTTATCGCACCCCCAGCTTCCCTCTCTCTTCGCTTAAATCTCCTTAAATCCCTCGCTACCTACAGGCTACGGCAGCATCTCCTAGCACAGTAAAGCTACACGCCATTCACTAAAAGGTCTCCTAGCAACCACTTCCGTTCTTTTTCGTTCCTCCTGAAAGGTTTTTTTTCAGAGAGTGCTCCAAACATGTATGTGAAGCGTGTGTGAATAATGAAGCGGATGAGGAGACGTTCTGGATAATTTAATCGCCCTGTGTACGTGGATATCTGCGTATTTGGCCTCACTGTGCTTGTTTATCTAAGCGTGCAGAAAAATGGAAGTTTATGACTACGAAAGTCCCATACAGCACTGGTTTCTGTCAAATTTAGGGTTACATGCTTGGCAGGACATCTTGTTTGTCACGGTTAGCGTTTGTGACTGTTCCGGTGAGTGCAGACCTTGCTGAGCTGAGCATTAAGGAAGACAAACTGTACGGATTAAGATGAGCTATAAAAATGGATCCTGTGAACTTTTGGTCGGTGAACTCTGGGTTAGGAGGCGGTGAGATGCTAAGATTTCCCAAGGTTGAGGTCAGTGTGTGTTCATCGAGTTGCTTTGAAAGATAGCAGAACCCAAGGGAGTGTGATTTGGCTTCGAGTTTGACCTCATACCAGGCTCGAAGATCTCAGACCTATCTCGTCCTCAGCTCTTCATATGTCTTTTGATCCAAAGTGTGTAAATAATATTGAATTTGTGATGGATTTCTCATCTGGTCGTTGCAGGCCTACTTGAGCTTTCCAACTATCCAGCCTGAAAACATCCATGCCACTTCTGGACAGCTGGGGTTTGTTTGGCAGTCTCCTCTCTTCTCCACTCCTCCTGGAAAAGGAGGATGAGAAGGATACAAAGTGCATTCATTCGAGGACATTCATTCACTCTGTAAACCCCCCGAATCCCTACAAATGCAAAATCAATCGACAAAAAATGATGAGGCACCAGTTCTCCTCAAACACTGGAGTAATAAAGAAAGCCATCAATATTTACAGAGCAAATGAGAGTAAGGAAATTACAAAATGTGTCTTTTCTAATGCTCTATTGATGTGGTGCCTGCTCTGCATATATAAACAAGCACATCTGCCTTGAAATCAAGGTCGTATAGCAGAATGCCTTTGAGTTATGTCACCTAATTTCAAAATTATAAGTATAACAATATTTCAGTTTGGATTCTGGTAAAGTTTTTTTTAATCAACAAAGCTGGTTAACATAAAGCTGAATTTGTACAGCAAAACTCATAAAACATAAATTTAACTATTGTAATATGAACAATCAATTATACTTTATAATTTGAATTAATTTATTTTAGGGAACTGCAGGGGTTGCATAATGGATATAAAACTTTGAAAACTAAAATAAATAAAAACAACCAACTTGAAGCATGCCAAATATATATATATATATGTGTGTGTGTGTGGAAAGCCCACTTTTATTAAGCAACTGTAGGAAGGCGTTCGGAAATGTCAACAGATGAAAGCATCAGCGCACGTGGGGCAAAAAGCGCCGTTATAACACAGACGCACATTCGCGCTGAATGACCGAGCCCGAGCATCCTTTCTAAATATCTGTCCGAACTGTATCCATCCTCTAATAGGTAACATGAAATGTTCCC
>JAUMHR010000017.1:2220086-2231471 GCA_032361145.1 Enteromius fasciolatus | reverse complement strand
TACACTGGTATTACAGAGGTGCACCAACTCCACCCACTTTACATATCCCTAAACCTACCCCCCTGTTCCAGTTACTCGTATACATACTGATGTCACAAAATGTAATTCCTGTTACATGAATACTTAGTAAAGTGAAAAAAGTGTTGTTACCAATGTTCTGTTTTTTTTTTATTAATTTTATACAGCCATTTTTAAGCTGGTGGAAATACTAGCGTTCTAATAATTTTGGCCTCCACTGCATATTCACTTTTCAGAATTGTATTTATAGGCCTAGTATTTCATAATTTATTTTAATGTCTGCGTGTTTTGTTTGTTTTAGATTGTACATGTTTTATTAATAACATTTCTGAATTTGAATGATTTATTATAAAATGTAGCATAAATGAACACAATTTATCATAATTTATTTAATATTTAATTTTATAAAAATAATTTTTTCAACATTTTTTTATTATTGTTTTATTTATTGTAATGAAAGGAATACACTTAAATAAGTAAATATGAAATATCTAGTCACATGATTTACAAGTCGAAGGACTTGCTCAAAATAATAATGTTCATATAAGATGCATAAGCAAACCTGGTAGATTTGACCCATTTGCTCTCCGTCAATCAATCACTGCTTTGATCTCTCACTAGTTCTCAGTACATCTTCCAGGCATTAGAACAATCTTTCATAATTACTCCTTTTGCTTATTGCTCATCGAGTAGTTCGTTAGGGACTCTTTTGTGTTATTTAATGACAAGCCTGCAGCGGCCTTCATTGTTTTAATGTATGGTTATTCAGATTCTTCTTTCGCTGATCTACCTAAAAAGGCGTGCTTACATTATTATCCCTTTATTTAGCACGTTCGTATCTCTTGCGAGTTGCTGTTCCAGATGTGCAAAATTGCCAGATAAATCACCTCAGACAGGGGAGGAGTGGAGATGCACCTGCCATCCAAATACACTATATCCATCAAACGAGGGACACTAATGAAAGTCGTCCTATAGGGATACAAAAAAGAGCCCCCCCCCTTGTGTCCTCTTTTCACATAAGCATTTATTCTCTTTAACTATGTCATCTGGGATTCTTGTTTGTGTAACACAAGTCCTTCACTCCCATTGTGAGAAATGCAACACGGGCAAAATAACAAAGCCGTGAGGTGGACTGGCTGCCATGTTAAATGCTGGGGTTATGCGGCTTGTTGACAATGTCAGCCTGCTCCTCTGTCTAATAGAGGCTTGAGATTTTAAAGAGCTGTTGAGGATTTCATTGCGAGGATGGTTTCCTTCCCCTTCACTGAACTACTACTTCATTTCCATTACAGACAGAACTAACTGCATGGTATGAGCTGAGATGCAGGTGCTCATTTTAGTGCAATCTGATGAGGTGACTGATATCTTCAAAGGTCAAGATGATTGTTTCATTAGTTTTCATCAGAACTAGAGTGTCTAGAACGGCAGCATTTACTAGTTATAGTATTAAAGGCTAAATAAATATATCTGTTTTGTATTTGTCATGTAATATTTGGACAATTAAGAATTGGATTGCTTTCGGTTCTTGAGCTGTTGAGTTTGTTTTATTCATTTGCTACAGGATATTGAATGATAGGAAGAGGGTTTACCGAAATAAATTGGAAATGGTCAAATATATGATAATTCTACTAATATATATATATATATATATATATATAATTTTTTTTTTCCAAAACTTTTTTTTCTAAAATTTACTCACAAATTGAAGAACTGCACACACAAAAAAACACAAATCAAAATCAAACAGCTTTTTCATAATATTAATTTCTGTTTCCGTGTCTTGTAATTGTATGTTGTGTTTTGAAAGAAGGTGTTTTATGAAACTGAAAATTTAGTCAAAGTAATAAGTATGTGGTTTTGGTCAGGTTTCAAAAACAAAACCATAATACAATAAATAAATAATCAAATTAATAATGATTAATAATAATAATAATATAAACTTAAATCAAAATGTAAAAAATACTTTTATGTATTATAATTAAATGTTAAATTTTTGAATCTGTCAGAAATGTTTGTTTTATGGTGTTATTACTAAACTGCATTTTACTTATTACTTATAAGTATTACTATATTATTTTACACAAGAGCTACAACATTAATTTCTTTACATTTTATTGTTTTAAATTCTAATTTGGGATCTAGTTCACCGCTTTGGGCCAAATTCAGGAAAGGGATTCTCTGTCAAGTTCAAAATGGAACACATAAAATATTAAATATCTAACTGTAGTAAAAACCTTTCCATATTTAATGACAATACTAAAATCCTTTTTATTGTGTCTGTTTAAATGACATGTAAGTGAACAAGACTTTTAACCCCAGGTTGCTCCAGGTGGACTGTAGTCAGCAAAATGACAGGTAACTGAAATAAGCTTGACCTGGTTAGTTCAGGGGATGAATATCATAAATCTCCTTGTAGGTTATTTTTTTATTTTATTTATTTTTTATTATTATTTTAGTTATTCACAGAGAAATTCATCCAAACTCTATTCCAAAAAACTCTTTAGTAATATTTCTAGCTGATGTTGACTTTGATGCCATACATAAAGGGCAAATAAGGATTTAGTTGTTTTTGGTTCAATTCAGTCCAAAAAAAAAAAATCTGGTCTTGCAAGATACTTAAATTTGACACATGTCACTTCAATCATCTCAAAAGCAAATCCTGGGCCAGCCCAAATTGTCTGTCATCACTGCGTAGTTTCTTCTCCGACATATGCTGAAAATGGCATTTTTATTACAAAAATAATACCACAATTTGGCATCACTCATCCTGACGGTCCCAAAATTGCCTTCAGTGAATGCCGCATTAATGCTGCTGAGAGAACAGGTTTAAATGTCAGAGATTGGGATTGTCTTTCGAGCAAAAGTGATGTAAGATGACTACAGAAAATGTCACACTGTCTTACTGCTTTCAAAACTGGAAGAGTTAAAACGCATTCAGTGTATTTTCATGGAGAAAACAGGATCTGCTTGAACAGAGCATTACCATGCGGGGCAAGATGATGCATGTACAATACAACAATAACAAGATTCTGCCTTTGATAAAATACTTTGAATTCATATATTGCCCCTGTGAAAGACATTTCCAATGCATAATAATGAGAGGGTCTGTATAAGTTGCTTTGGCATTCTCGTGGTATGCATCACTTTCAAATTAGAAAAGAAAAAGAAAGAAAAGAAATCAGAAAAAGAAACTGGCAGTGAAATGCAAATCCCAAAGAACTGCACCGTAATAAATAATTTGTTGATTTAAAGTTGTTTATGAAGTATTTTCACTTTTTATTTGTTGTTAATTATTTAGTTAATGATTTGACTTAATAAAAATTTTCATCTTACAATTTTCTTCAGCTACATTAGCTATTTTAAGTCACAGGGAGCTGGTGTTACATGTGGCTGTTTTTATTTGGCTTGGTCCCCAAATGATTCATGTTTTCCTCCTCTGCTCTTGTGGACAGGGGTGATGATTTGCATTGGATTAGCATCTGTTGGTTAATCATCGAGGGCCGTGCATTTCCAGTTGAGCGGTCTCCAAGTGACAGTCATTTATCAGAACTGCATTTGGATGTGACTTGGATGAGAGGTGATTTCTGTGTTCTCCCCAGACTACTGGACTCAATGTATCTATGCCCAGAACAAATATTTGTGTCACTTAACTTCTAGCACAGCGGTACATGTCTAGTATAGGAATGCAGGAAAGGGAGGAGGGAGGCCATGCAGGGAGCAAAGGATTAGTGCTTTGATTCCCTGCAGCTCTTAAGCGGGAGCAGTTAATCCAACCCAGCGTCATTAGTCTGAGTTTTATGTAATGAGCAGAGTTGTCCCTTTTAGAGCCATCAGTGAGGCCAATCAACACATTTGTGATCATGACTGAGAGTAATTAGGAACAATTCAACTCACACTTTTGTTGGATTCAAGTTGAGATGTAATTGTTTCCTTTGGTTTATTCCTTCTCTAAATTCATTAGAGACTCCATATTTATTAGAATATATCATTATCAACAACTCGCGCTCCTCTGCGCTCTCTCGGCTACTCAACTCCCGCCCGCTCGTGTTTTTTTGCAGTAGAATATAAAAATCAGGTATAAAACATGAAACATAATGAATAGTCTAGTTATTTCAATAATTGAGAATCAACTTAGAATACTGTAATGATCCGACAGTCAGCGGTAGCAGCCAGGTGCATTATGGATATTTCTTTAGAGTTTACTTATTGTTGTGTCATTTAAGCAAGACAGTTGGGTTTTTGGATTAGTGATGTTATGTGTGTTTATGTTCAAGTTAGTTTGGATAGGTTTGGTTCATTTGCAGCCCTGTGATATAAAAGTGTATGGAGAGATGGAGAGAGATGTGTAGGGGAGTGACTTGATGATATTGCTATGCCAGTACAAGATGAAAGTTGTTGATTGACTGTAAGGTGTTAGAAGTTAGTTTCAGTCTTTTGATTGATTATTTTTTTCAGTGTTAATGCATACATTGACTCTAACGGCCACGTAATGTAAGATACACGTGTGCTGGCAAGTTTGTTAGTAAGGTGGAGATGCATTACGGTGCTAGTAACCGACAGGCAAAAGTAGAAGAAAAAGTTGTGTAAAGATTTATAAAAACATTTCTGAAGATTTATTCAGCATTCCCATGTCTTTTCGAATAACGGCAAGTCATTACAATACTATTCATTTGTTATTTAAATGTTTTCTTCACATCACATATTTAAAATTACGATAAAAAAAGAAACGTAACGGCATGCACTATCCTTCACGGCGTCAAACATCAATCAATTATTGCTACATAGGGGTGAGGGCACCAAGAGGGGGTCTCGCCCAGGGAGTAATTCCATGTAGAACCGCCTCTGCCGAGCGTTACAACAATACTATTCAAATGTGTACAGACAGACAGATGTAATAGTGCAGATAGTAAATACACAAAATTATAGGGTTTGGAATTGAATTTGCACTTATCGCAGTGCTAACATTTTTAATTGTGTTCAAGATTTTGAGTGAACATTCAATAAGCCGTGTATAAAATAAGTGAACATATGTCTCCACATATCTATTTTTCCATCAGCCTCACTTTCTCCAGACACAAATGAAGCAATTTCTGCACAATTTCACTTCAAGTCAGCAGTGATTACATCAACTTTCAGTCAAAGCGGATGTCATTCAACCTTTTCACAGCCCAAGTGTTAAGATTGACCCTCAAGATCATATGCTTAGCCCTTGTCCTTTAATAGACTGGTTTTGACATTTACAGAGTGGAAATGTGATTTTTAAAGGCACATTTGAGCACCATGCGGCCTCCTTGCCAAGTTATTCACAGGAAAGTAAGACCTATATGAAGATTTGTCCTTATTTAGCATCTCTTTTGTTTAAGCTATACACCGCTGGAGCATAGCAGCGAATCAGGTGATTGAGACATATAACACCCACTTGCAAAATGTCACTGCTAGCAGATGTATGATCAAACATCCCTTAACATCAGAAAGGTTCTAGAGAGATAAAAGAACTTCTGTCTCTGTTGGTTTGGTTACTTGTTATTTAGCAGACGCTCTTTGTACAAAGCAACTTACTGCATGAACAATCCCCATGTTGGTTATGCCCTGTTATAGAGTATCATCATAAAGTCTCATCCTTTTCATTACCATCCCCAAAACACTGTGCACACATTATGGGACCGTAATGTGAAGGCTGAAGTAGCGGGATGCCTTTGACTCACACAGAACACCTATTAACAACCACTAGTGCCAGAGCTACCAGAAATCTGGCCTGTTTTTTGGCCTGTCACCTAGTATCTCAGTTCACCAATTACTTGTCCACGTTTGGCAGGCAGCCATCTTTCTTTCTATGCTCTCATCTGATTTGTATCAGTCTCTTCCCAGCGGCCTTTATTAGCCACAACCAGCTTTTGTCAATAAAAGGCAAAATACAGAACGGTATCTGTTGGATGACGATCATGCTGATGCTTGTTCATTCACCGCCCCCCACCCAAAAAAAAAAAAAAAAACATCAATTCCGAGTGTTGAAATACAATCAAAGGTTTTATGAAACACTCTACAGGCCAGTCTTTGTTTTGTCTGCTGAATGAGAGTTGCCAGATCTCCCGTGGAGATTCTGATGGTCTAGATCAAAGTGTGACCTGGCACACTATATGCCCATCCTGGAGAGGAAGAGGAAGGAAGAATAGAGACCTGCTGCTTTGCAGGATTTTAGGTGTATTTAAATTGCTGGAGAAGGCACATGTTCAAATCAAATTGCTAAGAAATACTTCCTACGTTTTTTGTTTTTTTTAAAGAAAATAGCCCCGGCACTTTGAAAGCCTCAGAGAAAAGGAACCTGTAAAGAAATAATGTTGAAAAGAAAACTAAAGCAGTACCTCTATCTAGAAATAGTTACACCTTGCTTGATCCTACCAGACCTTAATGCAAGAATTTGATGGTTTCAGTGAAGTATTAATACAAGGTCTTCCCATTAGCAAATGCTATTTGTGAAGTATGCTACTGTCACACTGCGTTTTTAAGTGTTTTGTTGTGAATAATGTTCTTATATAAACATGATACTTTGGAGAATAAGTGTTGCAGATTGCATGTTACATTTGTTTTTGATGGTAACTGGATTAATGTGACAGAAAGAGATTTCATTTTCACTCGTTTGCCTTTGCATGAGATTCTTCAGCTCTGCTCATTACACGTACAAACCATTTGTGCTACATATATTTGATTATGTTTGAATTCATCATTTCGCAAATGAAAAAGAAATAACTTTTCGGTTTTATTAAACCGAAATTGGAAAATGTCAGTTAGAAATTAATGGCTGGATCATCTCAGGCTTAGTGCTGACAAATGAGGGTGGTGAGCAGTCTGTCAATCCCTGTTCCAATAAAGCTAAAATGGACACACACTGCTGCAAACAGACAAAGGGAATGTCAGCTGCAGAACACGTGTCATTTTTAACGTGCTGTGCGTTTTGAATTTCTTTATCTTAATATTTAATAAATAATAAATAAATATGGTCATTTTGTAATTTATATTGAAGTCTAACCAAGTTCAGACATAAGTATTACAAATTATAACTTCATGTTTTTCTTGCCGTCGTGTAAATAAACATAGAAATAAGGAGGTAAATATTGCTACTGGTCAAGGAGGGGTTTAGTGTTATCTTATAGTTACATTTAAGATATATTTGGACATGGGCACAATTTTTTTTTTCCTTTTAGCTGTTGACCAAAACATATTCAAGTTATAGTTATATAATTTAATGGGCTTAAAGTTGAAGCTGTGATCTTTAATTTGGAGATATTCTCATTTATTCTCTTTTATATAGAGATTTGGGGGAAATGGAAAACACATCACATATATTGTAATGTTTGCCATCAAAACAGTTGATATAAATATTTTCATATTAGAACATGAGTCCTGCATAATAAGGAATGACACACACACCAGACCCCACACTACTGTTCAGTTCTAATTGAGTTCATTACTTTATCTCTACAAGAAAATAGAATAACATGAGGGAATCTTATTACCCAACAAACATAACTATTTGAGTTATTAAGCTCCATAAAAATGAGTCATGACTTAAGCTAGGAGTCATTTCATATCACAATGATGACCACGTACTCTGACCTGAGGACTAACCCACCTGTCTGTTGTTTGAAGTGCCAAACATCTTCATTCTGTCCACACACATATGAAAAGAGGAAGGCGAGAACATGAGAGGAGGAAAAGGTGATGTGGTGTTGAAAGAAATGAGTTCAGCATGCGGTATGCTCAGTCTAAACTCTGATCTAATATGCTCTTTCTTTCTGCTCAAACTTACACCACACATGCATTCCCGCAAATCTCCCTTCTCACTACTGCAACCTGATCCCCATTACAGCTTCCCATCACATTCCCACCTTGTTAAGCAGACAATTTAATGTCCAGGGCCACGAATGACAGGCGCCAGGAAGTTTTCTCATGGCTTCTTATAACTCACCCGTCTTGATGTTTTTCCATTGATACTGGCCCAGTTATAGACTTAGTTTTGCATTGTTGTACATACAGTAAATAACTTTAAGTAGCTATTATTAACATGACTTAACGTACTTGCATCTGTATGTGGTGTTATGAAAGGCCATCGCTTCAGAAATCACTACAAAACAGCTTTTGCTACGCTTTTCGGTGAAGATAAACATAAATGAGAACTGTGATAAAAATAAAGTTCAAGCGTTGCAATTTATATTGGATTATATCAGATGATTCCAAACAGTACACACAGGTGTTTAAACAGTAGGTAATTTGTTCAGTTTTTACCAAAGAGAGAAGAAAATATGTTTTAAGTAGAGTAGGTGGACAAGCCAAATGACTATTACGGCCCCAGATTTAAATTTAATTCAGTCACGTGTTAAAGTCGTTCAAAAAAAGCAGCATAAACCTCATAACGTGAGGATTCACATCACTCACGTGCAGAGCTTGTGCGAACAGAGGAAAACAATAGCCTAAATATGCCCATATGCGAAATATAGATTTATAAACAAATAATAAATTAACAAAACTAAAGAAAAAAATGCAAAAAGTAAACTATTATTTCTTTGATTCGCTCTTTAGAAAGCGGCATCCAATAGTTCCCTTTGTTTACAAATACACAGCTGCTTTTATTGTGAATGTGCACAAAAAAATAATAAATATTTAGAATAGTTTCGAATAATGTCTTATTCTTGAGCGAGTATTGTAAGATGTTTCCACTTTTATGGAAACATCATAAATCATATCATCATTTATAGGCGCTCAGTTAAACATTACAACTTTCATCTGTTATATATTTTCCTAACGAAATAATAAATTAACAAAACGAATGAAATAAAAAAAACAGCAGCTTCTCTGCAGAATTTCAGTTCATTTTTGTGATGCGCTCTTCAGAAAGCGGCCTCCAATTCGTTTCCTTTATGTACAAATACACAGCTGTTTTTATTGTTAATGTACACAAATAAAATAAAAATTTGAAATAGATTTGAATTATGTCTTATTCTTGTACATCTAAAGCTTTCATTTTTGCAGGGTAAAATGTATCTCTTGTGAAAATTGTCTGAATTCAAGAGTGCTCAAGGTCTAACTTTACAGGAGGCAGAGAAAGACAATGTATGGCATATGTCACCAGAAGCTTTTATTTATTCATCTGTTTATGGGAGTGTCAAATACAACTTTCAAATACTCGTGAATGACTAAGTTTTGGGATGCCATACTTTTGGTTTCTGCACACTCTGGTTTGAATAGTAGATTTTGGTCTGAACATCATCCACACATCTTTATTTACACATTTACTGTTAGAGAGTTGTCAGAAAAGTGTATTTTTAAACATTTTTTTTCTTATATTCAAGTAAAGTGCTAATATTCACAGGTATGGTAAAAGTTAAAGGTAAAATTTACCACATGAGCCCTACTTTTTTTTCCACAGCAAATGGAGCATTTCAGTATCATTTAAATATGTTCCTGCTGTCGCATTTCATAAAGCAGGTAGACTTCATTGATGTTTAGTAGAACCTATAATCATAATACGTCTGGAAAATATTCCAAAGATGCATTTATACAATTTTCAGTCCACATGAAAGAGCATGGAAATGTGGCTATGTAATGTGAAAAGATGTAGTGCAAGACTTGATTTTATCTATCATAAATTTATATATTTATCTATCAGGAATTTATTAGCTTATGAAAAATGGCTTCAACTGTAAGTCATAGATAGTTAGAGAGGTGGGGTTGAGAAAAAAAAAAAAAAAAGCATTATTACGTTTTAAGCTTCCATTATTCATATGCAAATGTGAAGACAAACTGAATGATGCTGTTTTTTAAATCTATAAACGAGTAAATAATGAAGATTAAATGGGAACAAAATCCTATCACGTTATACCTCCAGATGCAGAATGGGTCATTTTCTGGACATGGAAGACCAAGTACACTTCTTTTCACACTACTTTAAATACTAACAGCATTTGATTCATACAGAGTCCTGTAGATTAAAACCCACCACCAAAGGAGGCAGAAAATGATTTTTCACCACATGCTACCGGAGGCGCAATTTTCATTAATGGACTTTGTTATCAAATGAACAGCCATTAAGAGTTCTGTCCATGAAGGAAAAGCACTGTGAAATAAGAGGATGTTTACAGGGGTTGATCTGAAGCTGATGAAGAGGAAAGAAATACTTTCTTCATAAACCTAAACCCAATCAGGCTTAAAAGATGTTCATTTGCTAACTGTTCCAGGTATTTGGGTGGTAGCATGCTGTTCCGGACTACAGTCTACCAGACCCCATAGATAAAATATGGTTTAATCTGTTGTGAAAAAAAGTTGTGAGTTGTCATAAAAGTTTAGAATCTTTTATCCATTTTACAAATTTGAAAAGTGCTTGTCCTGATATTTTGTGATAAATGACATCAATAGATTTTGCAGCTTTGGAAAATACATCTGCATAAAGCCCCAATGTAAATGTGCAAAACTGCCTTTTTACGGAAAATTCTATGTTTTATATGCATAATTTTTTAAGGGCTTAAAAAAAAAAATGCAATGCCTTTACCCCTTCAGATTCGCTTACAGTATGTCAATATATATATATATAACAATCACCTAATGTAAATGACAAGCATTTGCATTTACATTGCTGTCTACATGTTTATTTATAGAGCCAGGGTAAAAGCTGCATGAAAGACTCACCTCCGGCTGTACAGAGAGCTACAATGCTCACAGATCATTCCAGGAATTCTCTGTGCTTCTTAAAAGACCGCTATAACTTCATTGGAAACACCTATTCAAGAAAGATCTCTTCTTTACATTAAAAAAGTAAAAGAATATAGAATTTACTATGTTGCAAGATAAATTTTAAGACTAAAAATACCAAGAATTGTGCCATCTAATCTGAACTTGTGCATCAGCATGCTATTAATGTTGCCCTCGGAAACTTCCAGAGTGCACTCCAGCCCGGACTATGTTCTTTGTTTGTGTGTTTCTCCGTTCCCCGTTAAAGGACTTTTATTATGAACAGTTGTCTCCACCCACCTTGTCTGTCGTTATGGCCACCCATTAGTTTCTCCGCCCCTTTATCTTGTTTGGACTTGTACTTAAGAACTCAGTCTTGTCTTAATAGCTACTCACTAAGTGTGTGCTGAGTGAAGCAAAATTACATGGTTGTTCCCTCTTATGGGTTCAATTTACACACAGACATTGGTTTCGCCAAACAAGAATTTTGCAGAAGGTGGTTGTTAGATATGTAGAGAGATCACTCTGCTGTTTTAGCAGATCTGGTTTACCTTATCCTTATATTCTAGTAGCCACATTTGTGTTAGGTTTCATAATATATAATCATTTTTGACTGAAAACAGTGAATGAAAGCTTGCATATATG
>JAUMHR010000017.1:2202396-2219986 GCA_032361145.1 Enteromius fasciolatus | reverse complement strand
GTTCCCAGTGGAAAACCCCCCAAAAGTGAGCTGTACTGAACCGTACCGTACCGTACTATGCAGTGGAAAAGCGCCATAAGGTCCAGGCAGTCAGTGAACGGCCACGACCCACTACAATAAAAGAGTTTTAGAGATTTCAGGGATTTGCAAACTTCTACAGGCGATTCATCAGAGATTACAGCACTATAGCCGCACCTTTAACGTCTCTATTAAAGGGTAAACCAAGGAAACATCCCTGGACAGCAGACGCTGATAGTGCATTTACTTTATTGAAAGAGCGATTCACCTCTGCTACCATATTAAAACACCCAGACCCTAACCTTCCATTCGTTGTAGAGGTCGATGCTTCAGATTGTGGGAAACTTCATCCATGTGCTTTCTTTTCAAGTAAATTATCACCTGCGGAGAGAAACTGTGATGTAGCAAACAAGGAAATGTTATCCATGAAAGCCGTGATGGAGGAATGGAGGCACTGGTTAGAAGAAGCAGTTCACCCTTTTCAAATTATCTCTGACCACAAGAATCTGGAATACATCAAGAGTGCCAAACAACTGATATTTTTCACATGGTTCCAGTTTACAGTCTCTTATCAACCAGGCAATAAAAATGGCAAAGCAGAAGATCTCTCTCAACGATCTGAATCATCCATAGTCACAGAAACTCCTGACCTCATTCTTCCTCCGACAGTTGTAATAGCCCCAGTCTCCTGGGATAAAATGGAGGAGATTCAAAGAGAACAAAAACAGTTCCATCTCCTCCTCAGTGCCCACCTGCATCATGCAGTGGGTTAATTAATTTCTCAGTTCAGGTCACTTAGGTATATCATGCACACTTCACTTGGTACAGAACTCATTCTGGTGGCCTTCCATGTCAGACAACACCAACTTTGTCAAGTCTGTGCTCAATCCAAGACACCTTAAGAGCTTTCATCTGGTCTCCTTCAGCCACTACCCATTCCCCATCAACCCTGGTCCAGCCTATCAATAGACTTTGTCACAGATTCACCCCTCTCTAATTTTCCAAATCTTGTTGACTTGTTCCCCTCAAGGGTACTGCCATGAACACAGCTCTCTCTTGAACATGTTTTCAGAGTCTATGAACTACCGGATGACATAGTCAATGACAGAGGAACCCAGCTTACATCACAGGTATGGAGTGCCTTTTGAAAACACTTAGATATCAATATCAATCTCACCTCTGGTTATCACTCCTGATTATCTTATCTCTCCACCCGAGAGCTGACCCTGGCTCCTCTGGATATTGGCGGGATTTCCCCATATCAGGTGAAGGAGCTACTGCACTCGCGACAACGAGGGGGGCAGCTCCAATACTTGGTGGACTGGGAGGGATACGGCCCGGAGAAGAGGTCCTGGGTGGCCGCCCAGGACATCTTGGATCTGTCCCTAACCGAGGAGTTCCATCGAGACCTGACCGCCCAGCACCAGGACCACGGGGGCATCCATGTAAAGCTCTAGGAGTCGCAACAGCCTCACCATTAAACAGCAAAATGACCTGGCTTGTAAAGTAGATGACTTATCTTTTTCTGATTTCATCACCCTGAACTGCCTGAACTGATTAACCTGTCTCTGCCTCTTGCTTTTAATAAACTTCTGCATATGGATTCACATTCTGTGTCAGCGTCCTCGTTACAACTTGAGATATTTAATTCAGTCAGTGTTTTTTTGTTTTGTTTTTTTATCTATAATTTTTGTAGGTTTGTGAGCAGCAGCTTTATTGATAACATAGCGGAACTAGACTCATTTAAGAGCTGATCTGCATTTAAGAACAATTTACTGCTATCGCCTCGAGAGCATGCATAAGAGTGTAACTGTGGCTTGTCCATTTCGGAAATTTAGCCCATCTGTAGCCAAGTTAACTACTTCTGTCAAAAAGGTCACATAATAGATTGCATTTGTGACTCTCTCTCTCTGGACTTGGTTGTATAATATAGATATGTATGTGTATGGCCAACTGGGTATATTGTCATAATAGCAATTACTGCACGTTGATTGGCATATAGAAAAAAATAAATAAATGAAAATAGATGTAGTTTAAATTAACAGTTTTCTTAGGGTGTAGTATATACGTACACAATTAGCATGTATGTGCATTAATTAAATGTTTCTTAGTATTATGCTCAAATTTAATATAATGTGCAAAGAGTTGTTTTTATTCTTTCGTTTTGAATTTTCATATTTTTAGGCACTCTGAAAACATTCAATTTTTTCTCTTCATTTATTGTCAGGTTGCATTCACACATAGTGAAAAATAAAATAAAATTGCTTGTTTGCCACCCACCTATGACAGTCAGTCGTCAGTGACCTGTGATAGACCGCATGGAATACAGTAATACAGCAACTCTTCTAAAACTGAAAGGGGTTTAACTGCAAAATATGATCTGAACTATTTCAAGCTTTATGCTGCAGTCAAAACACACTCAATAAGACTACTGTGACCTTGACTGGGGGCTTAAAACATTTCAGAGTTTAAAAATTGGCTGTAATAATCTCCCTTGATATGAACACTAAATGCCAAGGCCAGGTTGAGACTTAAGCCAAGCAAGTACTTGGGAATAGGGAATTGGAAAAGATCTTATGGACAGTAAATTTAATTCTGGTCACCCTGACTGGGTTGTGCGCATGAAGAGTTGAATTGAGGGTAGCATGAAAGATACATAATAGATTGTGTAAATGTATTTAATACATTTAAATATCGTAAACGCACATAAACACTGTCATTCAAAATCGGGTACAATTTTAAAATATTTTTAAAATCAATTTCTTATGCTCACAAAGGCAAATTATTGCTGTTAAATGGTCATTTAATGTTGATTGCTCATAGTATGTTGTGAACCCATCAAAATAAAACATTAGAAGATATTAAGCAGACAGTCTATACCAATATTCTAATGACTGCTAGTTGACATGTAGTTGAGACGTTGCTGTTAGTAGAACATCTAAAGTGGACAATCAAAATAATGTTTTGAATAGTAAGCAGGCTCAGAAGTCTCTAATGTAGGCCTATGTCTGGCCCATACCCGATGTATCCAACGAGTTTGAGCACAGCCACAGAACTATTGATTACAGAAATTCTGCATTGTTTTTAAGACCTTTTTTATCTACTAGCAGATGTAGTGAATACCTACATCTGTGCATCAGACAGCTTGGCTGTTAACTTCTTCCAGCATCCAAGTAAACAATAGGAAATAAAAAAACCTTCACTGCAGCTCTCCCAAAACAAGAGGAAACTTAAAAAGTAAATGTAATGTTTGTTCCAGCTTCTGTGTATGACATTCTCTCCAGGTTGGACTTGTCTCTTAGCTTTAGTTTTAGACAGACTTGGACAAATCAAAGTGGCATCCCTGATTTCTGGGAAATAGCCCAGCTGCTCTGGATGACTTTTAATGAGGACTATGTCAAGATGGGTTTTTCAAAAAAAAAAAAACATTTCTTTGAAAGGAACATAGTATAGTAATCTTCTTTTTCTACATTTGTAGAGATCCTCAGATTCAAGAGGTAGGAAGTAATTTTAATTGCCCTCTGCCTCTATAACAGCTTAAAAGACATAAGAGTTATTATAATCATAATCATTTCTTAATGACGAGACTACTGCTAGTGCGCCCAGTGGGAAACTAGACCTTTCTATTTGTTTAAATGACCAGCGGCTTGAAGGAAATTAATGAGGAGGGGCTCTTAAAATGTGGAGGTGTCTACCTGCCCGCAACATAAGAGCCTGCACAAAATCAATTTAAAGCTGAAGTGTGTATTTTTTTCTGTTAGAATACTTTCTCCAGTTTAATATGTATGAATACTAAATGACATTTGTAGGCCAATTGAGTGCCCTGAGTTCAATGGCTCTGTGACATGGTCATTGTGTCATGACTGCACCGTGGCAGATGAGGACAAGAAAAGAAATCACACGAGTTTTGCAGTGTGCATGTTTGCCTGCATTTTTGTGTAATTAATGTAATCCTGCATTTCTGAAGTAATATTAATCTGATAGGTTGTGTTTGCAAGAATGAATGTTAAGAATGTTTGCACACCCATACAGAATACTGGCTAAGATTTTTATTTATTTAATTTTTTTTGTCCCCTCAGTGTAAATGTAATGTTGTAGATGATCAAAACAAGCTCATCTTGATCTAGGCTTTAGAAGTATTAATAAACTACAAACGATTTCATCCGGTGCACTTGTATGCACCGATCCTGTTATTTATCTTTAATCCATTTTAATCCATTTTAATGCTCATTCACACAATGTCTGCAATTTCCCCGCTCTATGAACAATAGTTCTCTGTCGGGTCCTGTACGCACTGAAAGGACAGGTTCATTGGGCTGTCATTTCTTGGCCATCTTTTCTGAAGTCAGATTTCCTGCCAGTCACTGTTCCCTGGTGAAAAGAATGATCTCCTTTGATGATTCCAGTCATGGATCTAACCTTGAAATGAATGTCAGTGACGGTTAAAGGTAGATTTAACATGCAGGAAGCAAGTTCATTGTGACATTAAATCCATGTGATTATACAGTAGGTCACATGAGGCTTGCTTATCTGTTAAAGGACATTTCACCTAAATGTGAAGATTGTCATCGCCATGTTGTTCCAACCCCATTCCAACAACAAAAAAGATTACCTTACTAGTAGAATGCATATTTATAAAGACATGTTTGAAGAATTTTATTTAAAACTTTGTCATTGCAGTGATACCCGTTTACCAGTAGGAGTGTCACAAAACTTGCAGTTTATTAGGCTCAGCAAGGTTAATTCAATAAACACTCTAATAGTACTTCATACAGTGAAGGAGACCGGTGCCTCATGTGTCTTTCTGAATGATTCATAAAAATATCAAGCTCATGAATTGGACTACACTAATTGTGCTTTCTATTGAAAAGAACAGGCTCATAGGAGTTTTGTTTTTAATTTTAATTAATCTCTTATACTGCTAAAAAATGTTTCTGAATGATTCGTTAAGAGATCCAGCACAAAAGAGTGAATTGGACTAGGATGGTTGTATTGTGTGTTTCGATTTTATTTGGTCATGAATTCAGACTCTGCACATGCTGCTTGCATAGTATGTTTTTGATGAATAAAAAGCATCCTTTTATAGGCGTAATGCACTCACTGCAGTGATGCTTTGGATGCACTAAAAAAGGCTAATAAGACATTTACTTTGTGTATTGGACTATATTGTCACGCCCATGTCTTTGTTATATGTCACTAGTTTAGTTTTTGTTTCGTTTTGTTATTTCCTGTGTTTCCTAATTTGGTCATGTTCCTGTTCTTGTTTAGTTAATTAGTTCCTCACCTGTCCTGATTTCTCCCTAATGTCCTCATGTTTAAAAGCCTGTTTAGTTTGTCTTGTCTTTTGCCGGTTATTAATGTTACTTTGACGTTTGTGTACTTGTGTCTTCATCTGCCTGCTTAAAAGGAGGTTTATGTTAACTGCAAGCTACTGCTTCTTCATCTATTTACCTGCACAACGCCTGGCATATATACTCATGTTGTATTTGTTTTTTTGCTTTCCCATGAGTACAACTGTTGTTATTGCTCTTTAGTCCCTCTTAATATGTGACTCACAATGTGTGCTTAAAAAAAAACAATACACTGCACATTTCTGAATTGATCTACTATTTTAGAAATCTTTAACATTCAGGAAGAATGCATTAATTTACAGAAAATTACGAGAATGGCAGTGGACACATTCCCACTTGAAATCTTTCAATTAATTAGAAAGAACTGTCACTTTTTAGAATTGGTGCCTCCTCGCCAAGTTCCTAAGGAGTCAATTATGTGATTATAGCAAATACTCTGATAAGTGTCTATGATTAAGTCGCATCTCAAACCTTCCGTCTGTGATGCCCTTAACTGTAGACGTGCCTTTAAACCTCTCTGCTCTGACCTTTCTTGTTGGTATTGAAAGACAGCTAACAAATAAAGATGCTCCCACACAAAGGTCATGTTTTTCTGCCTCCAAAGGACATCACAGAGACGGATCTGACAGTGGTCATAGACTGAGCGACTGGGAGCCTCCGCTGGAATGAGAAAAGTCTTCTCTGATTTTGCTGCACCACTGGGTAAAGATAAACACATTTTGCTGCACTGCTTGAGCCTCACAAAGGACAAATGCATGAATGGATGAGAGCTGCTATGATCACAATCAAGCAAATCGAGTATGGATTTTCAGTCTAATGGTCTTACACCTCAAACTAACATTCGCTGATAAGTAGAAGTTGTCAATGTGATCAAAAACCTTACAAGCATCACAGTAAGCATAGCATATGTTTGACTTACTGAAGGAAAAATTGAACGTAAAACCAGACAGGCTCTCTGTGATTATGCTTGTAAGAACAGTGAGATGGAAATTAATTAGGCTTTATCTCTGCTTATTGGAGTCCACTTGGCAGCCACCATTAGGAAGGTGTTCTGGGTGACAGACGGGAGCTTGACTCCAGGGGTTATTGAAGCCAGTGGGGCTCTGACATCCTTACTGGTTGGACTTATCGCGTGTCCTAGGTTGAACAGAGTCAGGAACCTGTCTTGTTAGCTTTTATTATGAGCTCTTCCCAAGTGCCCTCTGCTGTATGCTGGGTTGTACCTGCCATGGTGAGGTTTAAAGGCTTATTCAAAGAATCGGAGGTTACTGTGTTATTACAAAATGACATTTTATTTATAAGAATTTTTAATTGGTTTTCAATTTATTCCAATATTTGGGGGAAAAAAAAAATTGATTGATTGCATTGCACTGTTTTTGTATCAACGTGCTGCAGAGCATATCGGCTAACATTTCTCATTACTCTTTAATCAACTGCCAAGACAGCAGAAGGACCAATATATCAGAAAGTTCAAGATAACGCAATCCACAGACTCCTTTTAGATCGATTCTAATCTTACAACCTTTAGTAAGCTTTTTGGACATTAATTAACAATTACATTAATTGATAAAGCTGCTATAAAGGTCATAATAATGTGTAGGTCTTCTGTGGAAACTCTTCATTGTTGTTTATATATATAATTAGCCCATATTTTATTGGAGTGAGAAAGAGATCCAGGAGATAAAGTAAAGTTAGGAGTGTGATCGAGAGGGAGGGAGTGTGATAAATGATGAATTGCACCGCTTCTCTCTTTCTCTCATTACTTGCTGTTGCCCATAACCTTGTCAGACTGCATTGTGCTTTTTCATCTTTTATCATCTGACTGCAAGTATTGAGTGTGGGAGAGAGAAATATTGTGTACGTATTCAAAAATAGGATGAGCGGAATTAAAGAATTCAGTAAACAGTCTTTCATTTCTCCTGAAACTATTACATTTCTCTCGCAAAAATGTATGTTTACCTTTCTGTCCTGACAGACAGACGGGAAGATGACTTATTATACAAACACAGTGAGCAACGAGTCCTTGGGGTTAATCAACCAATTAATCATCTCGCAGCCAGTGACAACAGTGACACAACTTCAGGAAAAACACAAGGGAAGAATGACGACTTCTGATTGGCTGTCACAAATGATGCATTGTTTGGTATACCGGCTTAAGGGACCAGAGAGACATTTGTTTTCTTCAGCCTTTGATGTTAGTGTTATTACTTAGATTGGGTGCAAAGCTTTAAATCTGTGTTCCAGAGGTCCTTCCCCCTTCAAATTTAGGTGGCACAATTCTATTGGTTCGCTTGTTGACCGCTTATTCGCCATGGCATCTTATGAAGTCCGTTGCCGCCACTCTGTAATTATAATTTGTTTAGGGACACGTCCGGGGACTTACAAGCGCAGCGCTTAGCTCGTAAAGTCAAGCCCTGAGCACCTAGACGCGTCTGTTGCAACATAATAAAACAGACAACATGGCCGCCTGAAGGTATCCAGCAGCCTCAGCCAAAATTAATCTTCGAAGGGTGATAAAAGGCTTTGCTTTGATAGTTTGTCAGGGGCGAGTGTCTCCAAACAACGATGCATAGACTTTTGGGACGCAAGCAGATTCCAGTGTTAAAGTTCAAGGCTGAGCCACCAGAGCGCCCCCTAATGGTGGCATGAATAAACCGAGCCTGCTGTGTGGGAGGGAGAAAAGCGAGATGGTGAGGGGAAAAATGAAATGGAGAAGTTTGTGGGCAGGCATGCCGAGACGAGAGGCAGCAGGCTTGCAGACACAAACCTGGCAGGGGATGTGAGGAAGGCAGGCCTCCTCTCCACCCGCACACCAGTCAGCGTGTGAACAGCAGCCAGGCGTTCTCTGAGTGTCTGTACTGCAGCTATGGTTTTATTTACAGATTTAGGCCGTTAGTCACACAAGCACATTTCCAGTTATGTGTAAAAACAGCCTTGGCGCCACAAACAAGATCCTTTCCTTCCTTCCTTCCTTCCTAGAAAGTCTCTAAGGACCCCCTGTAAAGAGAACCAAATAAAACATCCAGATCAATGATTTTGTAAGCGTTATTAGAGAGCAAATGGAGAAATACAATTGGATGGGATTCATTTCCAGAGTCATTAATTCTTAAACCGTTTTATACTGCAGTAGAAAAGGGGGTTAAATGCATTTGCAGTGTTATGACTCTAATTTCATGTGTTCCTCATGATATGAAAACATTTGTGTGTTGATCATCTACTGTGTATTGTAGTTGAGGTCTAACTAACTTTCAGAGGCAGTATGTGGGGAATATAGAAGGAACTGAGACACATCCGAATTCAATGTCTGCATATCATCGTGTCTTCTGAGATGTCTTCCTCTGGTTGGATTTTGAAGGCAGAATTGTATCCTTCACTGCCCATGATATCCCACAATATTGTGCGTCTGCTTCAGTGGTTGCTGGAGAGAATAAATATGTTGTTTTGAAGGAGTAGTTGAAAGTAGTAAATTCATGTGTCTTTTTTTCAACATATTCACTGTACTCAACTTTAGTCTTGGGTGTGTGGATCAATCAATAACATCACATTTAAGTAAGGAATCAGCACTTGCTTAATCTTCTTAATCACTTTCTTTTACTTTAATTTATTTTACGTTTGCATCAGTGCAAACAGCAATCAGGCTTTTTGGGATAAAAGTAGTACTGTTTTGTTCCACTTTTGGCTCATTACATTGAACATTTATCGAGATCTTGTTATTGTTTTTTTTGTTCGGTTGTTTGTTTTTAGGAAAATTCTTACCCAATATTTTTCGTTAGCATTTTAATGTCTCTGCAATCCACAGCTGTCACTGTTTTTGCAAGTGACAATAGTGCCAGTTCCAATGCCATAACCAAACTTTAAGCCACTTTCTGTACAAATACTTGAAGATGTTTGCATTCAGGAACCCTGTTTTAGATGTTTAAACTAATATAGCTTTAATACGCATGATTTCAGTCTGATAGACATGACAGTTAAAAAAAGTGTCTGCTTTACCAGCTTGCAAAGCACATCCCTATTATAGAAAAATGTTAGTTCTCATTTGCTTTTAAAGAGACATGCATAAAAACAGCGTTTTTCTGGATCTTAAAAATAAAGGTTCTTTATTAGCATCGGTGGAATTATGAAGAACCGTTAACATCTATAGAACCTTTAAAAACACAGAAAAGGTTCTTTATGGTTTAAAAAAAAATCTTCATATTTTTAAAATGGTTATTTTAGAAACTGTTCACTAAAAGATTGGATTTTTATTCATTTAATTTTTTAATTAGCCTATCTTAACTGCTTTCACTCTGATCTTTATAAAATTTACATATTTTTTTCAGTCTAATTCATCAACTTAATCATTCTTCTCTTACAGAAAGTGATTTAATTTCAATCATTTTACTTCTCACTCTAAATCATAGAAACGCAATCTGGACAGATTACTCAATGACTGCTCCTTAAGTGCACAATGGAAAGCTAATTTTGACAACCGTACTCCTATCTCTGGTAATGTTCTGTTTCTTTCATTCAGTATGACAAGACTCTCATATGGACAAGACATGAATCCCTAATTTCAGCCAAGACCGTCGAGTGGGCACTGCCTCAAATTTGCATTCGGGGTCTGTCAGAATTCAAAACATGCATATTTAGCATTTCATTTTCACTCTATCATCACATCCCACTTAATATCATGAAGCTTCTCCCACCTGCTGAGTCCATCACTGACACCAATGAGAAATTAATGAGACGTCCCCAGTAAATGTGATTTTGCTGCCCACGGCGAGTGTTGTCCTCCCTCCAGTGGTAGGCGATTCACGCAACATGGAAGCTACCTTTATCTTCAATGGGATGTTCCTTGCCAGTGGTACTGCTTCAAAGGGCATATCTAGCTCCTTTCTACTCTGCACGACTAACTTAGAGAGAGAACATGAGAGGAGGCATTGGAAATTGAAAGTCATTATGAACTCCAGACGTTACAGTGAGCGCTGTTTTTAAAAAATGTCAAAATCCTTTTGATTTTAGGTGGACTTCATTACCTTCCACTGACAATCAATAACATCAAATGTACCAGAGTATGTAGAAATAAAAAAAAAAAAACATTTTTGTAATGGCAATGTGTCGATGGGTGGTCTTGCTAATCTCAGGAGAGACCACCACATGAAATATCATCACAAATTAATAGTATCCATGTGTGAGTGTATTACACATAATACATGCATAGATGTCCTCTACATAAATAGAAATTACTTTATTGTTTGAACGCAGTCGTTGGTGGTACTAGTGAAACATAGTAATGTGTTTGTGAAAAGGAAGATCTCATTTACCGTGGATACGGAAAGTATTTAGACTCTTTCAAATTTTTCACTTTTTGTTATATTGCGGCCATTTGCTAAAATCATTTAAGGTATTTTATTATAACAACAACTATAATGCCTATAATCTCCTTAATGTTATTTAAGTTATTTTATGCACACACAGCACCCTATATTGACAGAAAAACACAGAATTGTTGACATTTTTTGCAGATTTATTAAAAAAGAAAAACTGAAATATCACATGTATTCAGACCCTTTGGTGTGAATGCGGTCAAGTACAGAGATTTCCTGGAAGAAAACCTTCTCCAGAGTGCTCAGGACCTCAGACTGGGCTGAAGGTTTACCTTCCAACAAGACAATGACCCTAAGGACACAGCTAAAATAATGGAGTGGCTTCACAACAACTCTGTAACTGTTTTTGAATGGCCCAGCCAGAGCAGAAAATGGCTGTCCACCAACGTTTACCACCCAACCTGACAGAACTGGAGAGGATCTGCAAGGAGGAATAGGAGAGGATCCCCAAATCCAGGTGTGAAAAACTTGTTGCATCTTTCCCAAAAAGACGCATGGATTTATTAGATCAAAAGAGTGCTTCTAATAAATACTGAGCAAAGGGTCTGAATACTTAAGACCATGTCATATTTCAGTATTTCTTTTTTAATAAATCTGCACAAATGGCAACAATTCTGTGGTTTTCTGTCAATATGAGGTACTATGTGGACAATTATGAGGAAAGAAAATGAAAATAAATGATTTTAGCAAATAACTACAATATAACAAAGAGTGAAACATTTAAGGGAGTCTGAATGCTTTCCGTACCCACTGTACGTCACTTAACATCAGATTGACGAACAAGTACTGTGCCTCAGCGATCCTCAATTAGAAATGACAATTTTAGTTACGTCTTACATAATTGCTAAAGAATGATCTGAGAAGTCATGTCTTCCCAAGGATTAGCTTGAATTTCCTCAAAGGAACAGTATGTGTTTGCATGTGCGTGTATGTGTGAATGTCGGAGCGTGTGATGCATTTGTAGTTAAAAAGCATGCTTGGCTGAAAAACACCCACTCTGCATCTCAGCGACGGCTTATAATAACCTGCGATTCTGCATCCTCTCAGCTGGCTCATCAGAATTCTGCTCCTCTTCAGGGAAGCATTAGATATTCCATATTAACAACCTAGACAGCTACCGTTTCGCTCTGCATCTTTTGTCATGTACATTCTGGTAATATGGTGTATTTGAAGATAAATATCAGAGGAGGATCACTGTAAATGATCTATAATGGGACATTTAGCACTTAGAATAGTATAACTGAGAAAAGCTATATTTTCTTATTATTTCATTAGTCTTTCTGGTTGATGAGAGCCAGTTCAAGAAATCAGGTCACTTCCATTTGATGCAGCAGAACTTGCATATGAACTTATATCTGTGTGCTTGTTTGTGTGTGTTGGTATTTGTGGTTAATGGGGACACATTTTCTAATGATATAACAATTTGAAGGTAGTTTCTGAGGACCCTGCCAATGTCCCTGTAATTCAAAAGGATTAAACACACACAAACACAGTTTGAGTATTTGATTTTGTAATATAAAATAAAACAGTAACTGTTTGAAATGTCACAAAATTCGAGTGCTAAAGTGTTCTAAAGTGCTAAATGTATCGAAAACAGTAAATTTTGTGGAAACTCTAATACTTCATGTGTACGCGTTTTGTATATTTATTTACTGATTGATTTATTAAGCTTCAGAGAGGAAGAACATTTCCAGAACGTGTTACTGAATTTCTTTCATTCCAAATTCAGCCATTACTTTCATTTAGAATTTTCCACAGCCTAGATACATTGGAATGTCAATAGTCTTGTGTAGATCTCCAACTAAAGTCACAACGCCAAAGGCGGCAGGCATCCTCACCTACGCCTCAGCCAATTAGAACTCCCTGACGCCTAAGTCGGACCGCAAAAAGGGAAGTTAATGCAGACTCCCTTTCAGCCTTCACCTCCCTCCATATTCAAGAAGTCGTTGTGCAAGCCTAATCCAAACCTGACACTTGTGCTGAATGATCCGGAGGCTTCTACTCTAGGCTGTCGGTATAACGATGCTGTTACCTTCCTAAAAAAAAATGTTCAATTTTTTGAATACTGAACTAATAACATCGTTACAGCTAAAATACATGTATGGAACTGGTTATACAAAAAGGGTTCTACTTGGTTCTCCAGTGAAAGATTAGTAACACTACAGGTCAATTAACAACCATCTCACACGATACTACATTCATCTCAAATAATAACTGTTTATTATCTTCAATCATTCAGTCACTCAGCTATTGTGCCTCTGTTTCAATAATAAAGGGGATGACACTCATTATTGGATTTGACTATTCAGCTTGACACACAGACAAAGGGATTCGTCAAGCCTTGCTATTATCAAATCTAACAAAAGCCTATTGGCCTGAACAGAGGCTGTCCATTTTCAGGTTATTATGGCAGCGTTTTACCCCATTAGCGGTATGGACACTAGCAGTATCCTCTCTTCATTGTTCATTAAAATCACCTTAAATATTAGTGTAAAGGGCTTTCTGCTCTTCTTTCTTTTATTGAACAGTTTTTCCTAGCACATGAATACTGTATTCCGTTTACATGTTTGGGCAGCAGCAGGCTTTTCTTTTTTTTGAGCAGTGAGATTAAGAGTAGGAAGTGTGAGTTCTGACACGTTTCACAGGAAATAAAGAGTACTCGGGGTGAAAGATTTGCCCGGCAGTCACAGCAACTGGTGATGTTTGACTTGTGTGCTTTAATTTAGTCTTTTTGGGGGGAATACAATCAAAATGTGTTACCTAAACAAGCATGTTGCTGTTACTAGCCATTCTTTGTCAAAGGCTTGCTTTGCTTTGTTGGCAGATGTGAGTTTTCCACCCTGTCTGCACAGAACCGTGAACTTATTATGAATATTATCACAGGCTGTCGCATGTTTGATTAATAATAGTGCTGGGATAGTAATTTTTGCTGGTTTTATAAAAGTTTTTGAAGCTGTTGACAACACGTCTTGTATTCTGATCAAGAACATAATCATTAGCTTGCATAGCCATTGCCCATGAAGTAATAGAATAAGAGCAGTTTAATACCAGCAAACGTTCGTGTTATATTAGCACATACTGGACTAAACTGCAAATAGGACTATTTCTGTGATCGCAAGCTAATGCCGCTAGCCGTCCTTAATGCAAGGATTAGGAGAGGCTCTTTATTAAGGCTAAACCTATTAGCTTTACACCTATCATATAGCAGAAATTGCTTGAGCTTATTTCATATCTCCAATTACCACACAATACGAACCGCTACTTCAAAAACACTTTACTACTGTACTTTTACTTTGTGTCTGTTTCTCAAGGCTCTACTTGTTTATCCTTCTCCCTCTGCTGTGCTTTATCTCTAGTTAGGGCTTGGAATACAGGTGAAATTAATTCCTCAGGGGCTGCTCGCCTTCATTCCGGTCTCTACATCAACAAGCAATCGCTAGAGAGTCACGGATTAGGGGCTGTTCACACCAAAACATGAAGTTAAAATCAGCTGCTTTGCAGCAATGCATGAAATGGAGGGTGTCCTTTTGTTGCTAGGCAACCATTGGAAACAAGCTTTTTTTCTTTTTTCTTTCCCCAGAATCTTCTGTGATCTTTTCCTATAATGCTATTTTTAATGCACATCTTGACTGCAGAGTTTGCTTGCAAAAGTAGGCCTGTGAAGTGCAGGTTTATAGATGTTTACTTTGGCTGTGAATAGGGTGTAAATAGATGCAAGGAAGAATATTTTGTTGTTGTTTCAGCATTATTTCGCGCATTACATTGCAAAACATTTTGAAAGGTTGACTGTTTTTTTATTTTTGGGTTCCTAGAAACCTAAGTGACACGTTACAGAGCCTGTGAGGGACAGATTTGCAGTCTTTATAACGACATACTGTATTAAAGTCCTAGATTGCATAATTCTCACAACTGTTAACTTTCAAAACTTTTTTGTTGAGTTTTTGTCTACTGAACGTCTTTTGGAATGACGTCTTCAGCTAAAGAGTTGGCATGTTGTTTAATAACACTACAATCAAATTGAGTGCACTGTATTTTTTATCCCCCAGAGTCTCATTTTCATTCCTACCTAAACTAAAGTCTAGTAATTATTTACTTTTGATTTCACTGAATTCAAATTCCCTTTTAATTTGATCTTTTATGATCTATTATAGTTAGCTTTATTTTTATTCAGTACTCAGTTTTTAGTTTTTTGGGGCTTTCATTTTGACAATTGAAGCCAAATCAGAATGAAAATACACTTACTGAATCCAGTGCACTTATTACCAAGCATCATATTTTGGCATGAGCAGACAATATTTAAAAGCATGCTTTATGCAAAAGTATTGCAGTCTTTTGTGTTGAATATTGAATTTTTTTTTGCTAAATAAAATGTCCAAATATTTTTTTTCCCTCTTTCTTTTTCTAAAGTCTACTCTAAAACATTTTGCCTCTTGCTTCTAAGATAAAGAAATGGCATTTAGTTCAAGCCATCCATTTAGATGTTGTTCAAAAGTACTTTACAGAACTTCATGCTTTTATGTAGTCATCTTACATCTCCCTGTCAAAAAGAATGTCACTGAAGGATATTAGAACCAAGGCTGTATATTTATCATCAAATTCATATTAACTAGTAGTTAAGAGCTCTTGATAGCAGGGGGAGGAGTTTGTTTTTGTTTTTGGATGACTGCTTTGACATCACTGTTATCTAAAGTAATTGATTAGCCTCTCTGCATCTTGCTGCTGGCCACCAGATCCTCTCAATCAAAGTCATTTGAGGATGGATGCTTGGAAGTGTGATGGCTTGGCAGACTTTCCATCAGAGGTTTTCTCTCCAACTGAGCATTGATTAGAAATACTAAACACTCTCTGCTCGACATTGTTGATATGCTTTTCTAAATTATTTGACAGCGAGGGCCAAAACAAATCTTAGATCAGGCAAATCTAGTTTATATTAGTTTTTATTTTTTCCAAAGAAAGGAAAAATGAGAAGAGGTCTTTTAAATGATCCTGTCAGATCTGTATTGATATTCAGAATGATACTGATATTTATTTCAAATATTAAATTGATTAGAAAGGTTATTGATATAGCATGTTCTAACAGTTTCACTGTTATTTCACAAATTTCGCAGTACTGTAAATAGCACAATGATCCTCAAAAATCTTAAAAGTCAGAATTATAAGATTAAAAAGTCACAGCTACTATTATAATAATGCATGGTATTGTTGTATATCTATATAATTATCATTATATATCCTGCAATTTTTTTTTTTTTTTGTCATTTTGCAAGAAAAGTTTATATTTGTGAGAAATACATTTTGAGAAACATAGTCAGAAACTGTCAGAAGTGTGAGTAATAATCGAGAAATTAATTTGGTGGAAGACAGAAATTCATTCAGGTTATGGAAGAAAGAAACTACATGAAGGTACATGCTGGCACACATTATTAATATTTTTTTTTACCTACGTTTTTTACTCTTTTTACCATGTCTCTCTGTGCGTTTCTTGTTGTAAGTCACTATCTTTCTAATTAATCAGTGCCGCTTTGTTCTAGGTATTATGACCGAATATTATGGCTACACATAAATTGAAATGTTGCTCCTTTGACATTGTTATGATGATAAAACTGGAAAATGGACGGTGGATATGTCATTGCCCCTCTGGCAATTCTCACATCTCTGATGTCGGCCTGTGACTGATGTCATTTCAGGAAAGAGCTCGCTAAGTTTTGATAATCTCTGTAATAATAAAGGATGGCCAATTAAGGGGATCCCAGTGCTGTTGCTTTCACTGTATTTCCTTTAAGTAGTTTCCATAAATCATTCTCTGGCTAGAGAACATTAAATACAAAGCCCACTGGCATATGCATCATTATACTAAATGTGAATGTTTTTGCTGAGTCAACATGGGCATGGTTAATTATATAACAAATATTCAGCAAAGGCAGTATGTGATATGGAGATGAGGTAAGCTTTACAGAGAAAGCAATCTTGACAGAAGAGCGAGTCTGTTGCAGGTAAATCTGCTGACATGCTGTAGATAAGAGTAATGAAACGATCGCTGTCGGGTGGAAAGTTCATTGCTTTGATTTCCTGAGCATGTAAGGCATTTGCACACAACACATGAAAGTTTGCCATTTGAATCGTTTCTATTTTAATGTGTATTAGAATGTTATTTATTCCTGCGATAGCGAAGCAGAATTCTCAGCGGTTATTACTCCAGTCTTCAGTGTCACATGATCCTTCAGAAATCAGTTTTGTTTTTTTTCTAAAAAATGCAAACATGTACATCCATCTTAGTCACATTAATATAAAAAACGCTGAATATAAAAACAATTCCATGTTGGTCAATAGCAGTGATGGGCAGTAGTGTCGCTACTAGTTTAACTAAATTTCTCAGTAGCGTGTTGGTAGCGTCACTATTTTCACAATCAAATAGCTTTTCAGTAGCCAATTTAAGCTATTTTATTGATCAAGTAGCGCGGTAGTGTCCACACAAGCTAGTGTTACATTTTCCAAGCATTTCTGACACTTAAGCACAAATCGGAAATACAAATGCTACGAATCACTGATCCTAGATCAGTGTATGAGGCTACCACCATACACGGGCCAATGCAGCCGCAATAATGTCAGTGACTTTTTTTTACTGCGGTTGGTAATGAGCTTTTTGGTGTTAGCGCCACCTTCTGCACCGGATGCGTGACATGCTTGGGCGAACACTTTTTGGAAAGATGGCAGGGGAAAAAGGTGGCCGTACCTCGAGAAGTTCATGACGTTGAATGAGACAACAGTCTTTTTTTTGCCATGTTGGTACTGTTTAGAGTAGTTTATAATAATGTTGTTTGTCCTGTGGTTTAAGCTGCGCTGAGTTACACATAT
>JAUMHR010000017.1:2174814-2192130 GCA_032361145.1 Enteromius fasciolatus | reverse complement strand
ATCATCAGGTATGCATTCTTTTAAATTGGAACTGAATTGAATTTCGCATTGTTTAATTATGTAAATTGGATTAATATATTTTTTTTATTTATCAAAGTTATGCACTCTTTTAAATTGAAACTGAATTGAAATTGAAGCGTTGTGCATGTTCGCTAAGACCTTTTGATTACTGCTTCTCTCTGAAGTTTGACATGTCGGGTATGGATTTAAGGCTATATAAACTATTTTCTTTGCAAAAATACAAGCAGTAGGCGGCTGGCAGAGAATTATTAGCCCCCTCCGACCGCTGAGCAAATTATCAGACTGGCGAGATTATGTTTTTTGAGATGGGACGCCAGACTCCGACACACTAGGTCCCCAATGAACGAATAATTGGAAAGATAGCTTATCCAGAATAATCAGGTTTCTAAATTAAGACAACTCAATTCAAAATCAGCATTTAAATCTAAGAGTATAATCTAAATTTAAAAACAACTTAAAATTGGAGTCAGATCAAAACGAGGTAAAAACATAAAAGTAAAATTAAAAAACAAAATTAGGAAAAAACCCAGGGGTATTTTCTCTGGGAAGCGAGACACGCGACATCCAAGCCCAGTAGGCGGAACCTTTCATTAGTGTATGTTTAGAAACTATACCTGGCGTGTTTAACATAACTTGGTATATATGCTAAATATAAACATGCTAAAAGAACATCTTAATTTATTAATTTTACTGTTCAAACTTCATTTATATGACACTATTCCTGTCAATACACCTAGTAATTAACACTGAACTTGCAGTACTGTATGGAAGTTCATTTAGACAGCCTGTCACCACTTTAGTTTTAATTAAGACTAATGAGCCATATTATACTAATTAGATATGCTTAGACATGCTACAGTATATGAGTTCCTTTGTTGATCAGTTGGCAAGGGAAGTCATTATAAGAACCTTTAGGCATACAGTCCAACAAGTTTTTTTTATTTTATTTATAAGGATACTTAAGGGACTAATCAGTACTTCTAAATCGATAATAAAATTATGATAAAGGTGATCCAACAAATTAAAACACATTGCTTACAGTGCTAACTTATTGTGACCAGCTAACTGCGTAGTTTACAGCAGCCTCTCCGATTTCTCAGCTGCTTGAGAAAAAAATATTTGTTTGTTTGATTGTTTGTTTTAACACCTCCTAATCTTTGAAGTTTCTTTTTTAGTATATCTTTTAATTAAACACAGATTTGAGCATGTTACGTTTAGTGTTATTTTCATCATCTTTTCATCTTTGTGTGTTGATTCAAACATTATGAAAGGGTACATGTTTTATAATGTATTTATTTATTTATTTTTTGTAAATAAAAGTTCAGGTGCACTATTTATTCCTCTACCAACTTCACCTCTCTCTGGATGACCTCAATTACAACGCTCTATTACTTCAGTTAAATTACTCATTCTTGTCATCAAAACGATAACGCATTTTTATTATTGAGAGCTAACAACAGGAAGTGAATCTGGGAAATTGACTTTGTCGAACGTGATGATGAATGTATATTTAACTGTTCACTTAAGGTTACAATTGTAATTGAAAGTTGAAGGGAACTGCTAAGTTGTAATCATTTGTTTAATTGCATTACATTTGATTATTGCTGAAAGAAATGTAGTGCTATGTAGGAAGATTAACTTTGTGCTCAGAACAAATATGATTGGTTAGCATACAACCTTCTAATAATTTTATTGGCAGCCCTAACACATCTGTGTTAAAACCTTAATAACTTAAATATTAAACCTTTTTTCTCATCAGAACAAAACTAGAGTGCTTAAACCCAATCATAACGAGCCACAAGTCTAAGGCGACATAAAGGGGAACACATTTTCCAAACTAAATCAGAAGATCTCGGCATGAAGCACATATACATAGTTCTAGAAATAGCTTTGAGCTTGCAGGAAATGCCTAATTCTTTATTGCTGTAATTTATTGTCATCATTGTGAATCAGCAGTGATTAATTGTTTTCTTTTCTCTATTAAAATACCACATAACCTAATTTGTCAGCTGACACCTTGTGATTTTATTAATTGAGATGGATGCTGATGTCAGTTGCAAATACAAACAAATTCACAAATCCTAAACGAATTCTAAAGAGACTTGGAGGGAGAAATCATGTCAGAGACAGTAAAGTGACTTTAGGGGAAGGAGCTCAACAACATGCGCACTACCCACTGCACCATGACTCTGTCAAATCATGTCATTTTTCAGCAGACTAAGCAAGCAACTTGACTTTTTACACTCATTCATTTGACCTTATGTTCAGTGACACACCTGTCCGCTCAAGCATCATAACACCACGATCGATGGGTAAGAGACCAACAGGTAACTCTGCATACTACACTGAACAGCGTGACTAGATTCTTGGTGAATAGGTGCACCTGGAAAATAAGATTCTGTACCGGTCATGCCATGGTATCCGCCAGAAGGCTTAGCCTTGCTTATCTGCAGTTTGCACTGCATATGCAGAACACACAGTATTAGTTACTCTTTCTATGCTCCTCACCTCATACGCTTCTTTTACATCTATGCGTGGAACTAGGTACCTGTAGTGCCATGTGACTGGATCAATGAACTGAGTGCTAATCTTAGGCACAGCTATGTGAAAGCAAGTTTATTTTGACTAAAAATTTGGCTTATATATACTGTATAAAGATTTAAGTTATGTAAAGTTCAAGCATATTTCAGCCAGATTTTATTTTCATTGAAGGTGTAAACATTAGTAATGTTGCTTCACCACACAGCAATAAAGTTATCCTTTGAGTCAGGGCCGGCCCAAGCCTTCAGGGGGTCACTCCACTCTGTGCCACCAATAAGACTAATTATTGTCAATCTTTTATGAAAAAGAAACAAATTGATCTAGGATTGTTTTAAACTCACATGGAATATCATCCTCGGCTGTAGCGCTGGTACTTGAGGCAGATGGCATTGGTTGTGCCCCACTTCCAAAATATTTCACCAGTGCTCCTAAAAAGTTCCATAAGAGTATAGTTGAATGAACAGAATGTTATTTTAACAGAAAAGCTATTTCAACAACAATACCAAAAAACAACAGCTATTTTAACATCAACCTTTATTGCACCGCAGCAAGCCATTTGTACACCTAAAACATAAAGACATAATGATATAATAACACAGACCCCAAACGTAGGCCAGTCCGGAGTAAGTAATGTTAAACTGTTATCATCTTATTTTTTATTATGCGTCGGTAAGTTTTGTCCGTCTCATCCTTTGCACAAGCATGAATTGACGAGCTGTTAGCTTCCGCTGGTGATCTCTGAAGCGGAAGAAGTAATGTTAAGCTTGCAATTTATTCTTGTTTAGGTAATACTTAAAACTTACCTTTGGCTTGCTGTTTTTTTCTCTTCCTCTGATTTCTTCCGTTTTCTTTATCTGTACCAGAGAGATGCGTCCTGGCTGTCATACTCCAACTGTGCACGCATCCTGCAGCCAGTTAAAATAATATTGCATTTTTTTTGTTGTTTTTTTTAATTAAATAATAGATTTTGTTACTAATATGATAGCAAGTGAAATATCATACATATATAAACTAAAAAATAAATAAATTAATAAATAAATAAAAAAAAGATTTTCATGTACTCTTGGGCCACGGGGCCCTAAGCAGTCGCTTGTAGTTCGCTTATGCCTTGGGCCAGCTCTGCTTTGAGTGGTAGTTTATATTTGTTTTTTGGAGCTTTGTGGTAAAAAAAATAAAAATAAATAAGTAAATAAATAAAAAGAGCAAAAGAAAAGGGTTAGGAGAAAACAGCATGATAACCATTTTTGTTTGAACTATTCCTATAGTGTTCGTTTAATAGCTTTTCAAAAGGAGGAGTCGCTTCCTTCTGGCAGATTGCTTTGATATCACTTTTTTATCTGAAGTAATTTATTAGCCGTTCTGCATCTTGCTGCTGGTCACCAGATTCTCTCAATCAAAGTCGTTTGTGGATGGATGCTTGATGGCTTGGCACAGTTGAAGTTTCTATTCAGCATTCATTAGAAATATTAAACACCATTTGCTTGCCCTTGTTGGAATGTTTTTTCTCCCTCTGAAAGATTTGATTGGAAAGCTAAAACAACTTTTAAGATGTGGATCAAGTCAAATTTGTCCTCTCCCCCATTATCAACACAGGAGGGGGGAAATCAGGGCTTTACGATTCTTCCGTTAGAGATGAACAGTCCTGTTGACTTTATTGCAAAGATCATTAATACGTAATAGTTTAGCTGTGCATTATCAGTTCATGCAGTAACTGCAACGTAACCGTGTTACACAACATTAAATGTTATTCTCATTTTGACTTCATGCCGAAAAGAGTATATCTACAGACTTTCTTTTAATGATTGAGCCTAAGAACATATTGTGCCTCATTCTTAAACACTGTCTGCTAGACTGTATGTCAACAATGCTTTGATTGATTTAGAATAAATTAGTATGGTTACAGCCAGTTGTATTTGTTGTTATGGCCTTAATGAATAACATCATCATGACTAACCGACACAAAAGATGACTAAACGTCTAAACCATTATTATTTATGTGGCAGTGGCGGTTGTTAAATCTTTGTTCTGTGTCATTGTGGGGAGGGATGGATTTCTGTTGAGTAACTAATGCCTGGTGCCAGATGGCCAATAATTAAAATGGTGAACTTGGAGGCTTTTGGTGATTATGTGCACTTTCTCATAGGACATAAAGAGTTTTGATACAAATCAACACACAATGTTGAAATCTTTACAGACCTTTAGAAATACAGTGATATGCGAGTGTGTCTTCCTATCTCTATTTTACTTTCATTATGTTCATATAAGACAGAAGTACACAAATGGCACATCTAAAACAGAATCCTAATATATAAACAATCATATTGTTGGTGTTTTCATCTGAAAATATGTGAGAATTTGTTAATTATTATTCTTTATTTTTATTTCACAAATAAACATGTAATTTACATTTAATTTATTCTTATGATGGCAAAGCAAAAGGTTTAGCAAAAGCAGACATATTCCAAAATTCAATGTCATATGATCCTCAAAAATATGTTGATTATTTGGTGCTCAAATTTTTATTACATTATTATTAAAATTTATTTCAATGTAAATCTGTCAGGTGTGGCCTCTAGTGGACTCAATTCTATTATGGACTCAATTTCCCATTATGCATTGCACACCCACACCTGCTCACATTTTGTAATCATCACCCACAGCTGTTGTTTCAACACCACACCCACTATTTAACTGGCACATTCACCCACAGACAATCGCCAAGTGTTGATCAGCTCAGGCTTTCCACAAAGTGTTTTTTTATCTGGTTGATTCCCTGTTTCTTTGACCTCGACCCGTTCTCCTACTGCCTCGACCCTCTTGCTCTGTATTATTGACCACGCCTTTGTCTTTTCTCCTCTGTACCTGTTTGCCCGTTGTTTAACCCTGCCTGTTTTCTGGAATAAAGTGTTCAACTGCAGATGGATCTAATGCTCGAGACGTGATCGTTACAGAACACTTGGCCAAACAGGATCCAGCAGTATCCCTAGAAACCCAGTTCTGCGACCTATGTTTCAGAGTACCATTTGGTGACGTCATGGTAAAGGACTTGGGGACTGGGAACCGATCAGGTCATGGATTCCTATGGGAGATTTGCTTGTAGCATCATGGACTTTGTGGAATATGCCCTTATAATGGCCGGGTCCTCCCAAACTGTGGGCATTTCCGAGGATGAACACCAACCACTACCCAAGATGACTGCCACACACAAATCGCTGCACAACATGATTGTAACACCTGAACCACAGCACCAGATGGCTGTCACACCTGATCCGCTGCACCAGATGGCTGCCACACTTGAGCCGCTGCACAAGAGGGCTGCCACCCCTGAGCCACTGTACGGTCCCGCTTCTGAATCATGGCCAGGAAAGCCGCTGCCAGGATCCGTTTCCGAGTCACAACAAGGATAGCCGTTGTCGTGTCCCAGCCCAGAATCACGGCCAGGAGAGCCGTTGTCGGGTCCAAGCCCAGAATCACGGCCAGGAGAGCCGTTATCAGGATCCGTTTCTGAATTATGGGCAGGAGAGCCTTTGCCCGGCCCAATTCCCGAGTCACGACCAGGAGAGCCGTCACCTGGTCGCCAAGTGTTGATCTGCTCAGGCTATCTGCAAAGCATTTTTTTTTTTTATCTGGTTGATTCCCTGTTTCTTTGACATCGACCCGTTCTCCTACTCTCCTACTACTTGTGATTGTTCTCTGCCTACCTCGACCCTCTTGCTCTGTATTATTGACCACGCCTTTGTCTTTTCTCCTCTGTACCTCTTTGCCCTTTGTTTGACCTTGCCTGTTTTCTGGAATAAAGTGTTTTACTGCAGATGGATCCAAATGCTCGAGCCGTGATCATTACAAAATCTCAACAGAAGAGCATTTACTAGAAATGGATATATTTTGTTACATTCTAAATGTCTTTGCTGATAGTGTATTATGTTATATTTTAGCAGTAACCCAGTTTTACTAAATGCTAATTATATCTAGTGTTAACAAATGAAACTTTAACTGTACATATGCTTAAATCTGAAGTATATAGTTTGTCAAAAGACAGGTTTTCTGGTCAATTCCCTCTACCATTGGTTGATGAAATAGATGGCTCCACCCCCAAAAACATTTGGCTTCATTAAGCTGTTTGGAATGCTGAAATGAACAACAGTGTTTTGATAGAGTCAGTGTACACACTCTCTAGGGAAATCAACCTACATATTAAGCTGACTCCATTTAACATTGAAAAATGACATCTTTAATGCAAACACTAGTTCAACCACGCAGCTAATCAAAAATATAAGCTGCCCATACCTCAAAATGTCGGCATCTTCAGAATCATTCATGAAAATGGCCAAATATGTTGTCTCTGTTTATTTGTTTGTGTGTGTCCCGGTTAGGTCCAGATACAGCGAGACTCTTCCGCTTCCTACCGTTGTTCAGGCCAATGCTCTTTTTGTTTTTATTAGTTCTGCCTCTGCCTCTCATTCACTAACCCCTCGGAGGCTTTTCTCCCAGTACATATGTGTTGAGGCGATAAGGGAATTGGCAATTTTGTTCATGCCGCTAATTATATGATTCCGCGGTTGCTGTTCGATGCGTATTGTCCTTGCTTCCTGGTAGCGCTCTGATCTGCTTGCTTCATCTGCTTCTATTTTCATCTACCTCCTCAATCACTCTTGACAGTTGGCCAACACTGAATGGTGACCCTTTCGCCGGTACCGGTACAGTTTTCTCCTTGAAGGGGTGGATGTTGTGCTTGCTCGGGAGACAGGAACAGCTGTGCAAGAGCATGCTTTCCCTTCATTATCACTTTTTTTTTACGTTATTTGTATGTTCTCATTCGCATATGCTTATTCCTGCTTAAGGAAAGTAGCAATCCTTTATCTTTGACATAACTCCTAACACAAATGCAATAATTGTCAGACACTCATGCAGCGACAGAGTGAGAAAGAGGGAGGGGGAAATGGATGGAGGGGGTGGAAAGAACTGTGAGAGGGAGGGCAAGCGTGTGTGTGCATATGTACAAGCGCGTGAGAGAGAGAGAGAGAGAGAGAGAGAGCGAGAGAGAGAGAGAGAGAGAGTGAGCGCAATGTTCAATACTCTGAGCATCTAGACATTGTGCCGGGTGGGAGAAGAGACAATTAAATCCACGATCCAGAAAAAAAATAACTGACACACGGATTAAACACTAAAGGTTTTTTAGCCTCAACATGGAGTGCGGATTGTGCATGCAAGTCTGAAAGTTCTCCTGGATGTAAGCTCTTGTGGAGGATGAGCTAAGCGGAGCGGTGCACGGCGGGATTCTTCGAGGTTTGGAGCGCAGCTGCTGCCTTCAGCCACTGACAGGAGGACCTTGCGCACGAGAAGGAGAGCTGCCTCCGTTTCGCTCTCTCTCTCTTTTTCCTTTCTCAGTCTCTCAGAGACAGGCAGCATCCCTCAGCCCCGGCACTGGAAACAGAAGACGTTGAAGGAGAGAAAAAAAAGAATAACGGAGGAGAAAGAGCGGGATTATAAAAGCAGGGAGTAATCAAGGGAGATCTGAAGCAAGGACAAAAAGAGTTGAAAATAGATTTGCATCTCAGGCTCTTGTGTTTGTTGTTTTGCGGGGCTAAACTGAAGAGATTTGGGTCGTGCATTGCTTTGCTTCAGCCAGCCTGTGGAGTATAGGATCACAAATGGCATTTTAAGGTAAGATGTTAGTCAAGTTCGATGTCTTGCATGTGCGACCAAGTGCAATTCAGGTTTGACAGTGCTGAGGTTAGTCTACCGCAACGACTGCTGAAAAGGGGGGAATATAAGTTGTTTTTGTGTACTATTTACATACATTGTTCTGTTTAATTAGAGTTGAAGGCTCCTGGAATAGATTGCAATATTAATCTGTGCTCAGGTCGGGTGTTAAAACCGTGATTTATTCCTGCGCACCTTGGTGGATATTACTGGGATGTTGGGGGACAAAGGGGATAATTACAGTGCAAGACGGTCCTCATTTTGACAGCATCCCCTATGTTTCAGAAATAGAGTTCAGGGGTTGGGAAGAGGGGGTTAACACCAGCAATATGTCATTTTGAGTGGGGAATATTTAAATCTATGCCTTAAGATGCTCTCGCAACTTTTAGAGTTAGCGACTGACCGATTGCTGTCAGTTTTTTCTTTTCTTTGCGCCCAACGTAATTACTTTTGATGTCACTTCTCCCACGAGTTCAGCCGTGGCACCTTCGCATGAAGCAATTTAGTGGCCGTCTTGTGACCACGTTTGAGAAAGGAGGGGTGTGAAAATGCAAACAGAGATTGAAAGCGTGATGGAGGGGGTTTGACAGCCTCATATCTGTGCTGCCGCTTCACGCAACTGAGGCCAGATGGAGAGGGGATAGAATATTATTGTTTTTAATGTATATTATTTATTTATTTCCAGACTGAAGGACTGCCGTTTGGGTTTGGGCGTGAATGTCCCACAGCTCTGTTGATGAGTGTGTGTGCACTCCCCTGACGGTAGTAGACAAGTGGCCACCTCCTTTGTAAAAGGGACTAAAATATTCATGATTGCATGCACATCCTGTCTGCCCTGAAATATTTAAAATAATTGAATAATAAATAACCCTAGCTGTTGAAACTGGCCCCTGTGTTACCCTGTCCATAGTGATGACTCTCCCACTTGTGTCACTGGTACTCCCGTGACTTAGCCTGCAGATAAAAACCGATTAGGTGGTCTGTTAATGTGAGGAGTTTACAGAGGAAGGATCTGAATGTGACAGAAAAATTCTCATTATGTGTTCGGGTGGATGTTGAAAAAGAGATTCTCTCTATTCCATTGCTTTGGAAATGTGATGAATGATCTGTCTTGTCTGTAATACATGGCTGAATTCAATCGGATTGAGAGAAAGAAAGAACAGCAGACGGATGGAGAAAGAAAGCAAGAGTGTGATGATGATGTCTGTGTGTTCTATGTCTTTTATGTTTTATCGAGCGCTAACTGGGCAGAGTTGCGCAGTCCTTGGGTCTGCCGGTTTGTGTTTGAAGAGGGAGCTCTGGATTCGAGACTGCTGCTGCTTGATTTGCAGTTGCTTTGCTTGTACACTCTCAGTCACTAAGAGTAGAGTCTAGATTGGAGTGTATAAAATCAGCTTTTCCATATATATCGATTTTTCCAAGTTGCCATTCAAACAGTCCTTAAATGTGATTTTTCAAAACATACAGTGTAATGAATATATAAATGGGGTAATTGCTATGCGACAGCAGTAGCGGAGTCTGCCCGCCTGCTGTTATGAAACAGGCCTTCGAGGGTCTTGGATGGAAATGAGAATGCACTGGCAGACGTAGTCACAGAAAAAGCCTTTCCCTGCATTGCCAGCATCACTTGTTTCCGGTCTAGCCAGATGCATCAACACACGTGGCATCTGAGGAGGTTTGCCACTGTGTGAAGCTGAAGCTCAGCCATGCCTGAAGGTGCTCTCATGGCCATCTTGATAACTTTGTATGTTAAATGTGTTGTTTGATGGTGGAAATGATGGGGTCATGGGATAACAGATGTCCTGTGAACCTGAAAGTGAGAGGCAAGGTGACTGTGATGCACTTTGAACGCACAAAGATGCTTTGATCATGGACTTGATTGATTTTCTTTCAAAGATGTCGCTTCACTCTGGAATTACACGGACTAATGAAAAGGTATTTCTTTTTAGTGCACTCATAAACAAGCTTTAACACGGACTACCATCACAAACGTAATGTCTCAGTTGCACTCCTGCGAGACCAGGAACACTTGATTTATGCAGGTAAATGCAATTTAAAAACGGCTACAGTGAATACAGGTGGTTTCCTGGTCTTATCCAGTTTAAGCTGGTTTAACCAAGCTGGTATTAGCAGGTTTAGCCAGAAATACTCACTGTGAAATGCTAAAAACCATGCAAAACATCACAACTTACCATCTTAGGCTGGCTTTATCTAATTTTGGCAAGGTGGGCAGCACATTTTTAGTGGTGCGTTCTTGTTATGCATGCATACCATGCAATATTGTGTTATTTTCGGGTGGGAAATATTAGATCAAAGTTGCTATTATTCAGGTGAAGGTTCATAAATATTTTTATTCATAAAAAGTTTTATTTTTAAAATACATTTTGGCAGATGTTTTTATTTAGAGCAACTTACAGTATAATACATGTCAGTTTTTTTTTATTCCCTAGAAATGAAACTTGTATCAAGTTTGTATCCAGAAATCCAGCTGTACCAAAAGATACTCTAATTATAATACCTAGAGGCGGAAAGAGACACCGCTAAAATGGCCCTTATGAAAAAATTTAAAATGGATGTTCGCGACGTTATGTTCAGTCCTGTAGCACAGAACAGTTAAACATGGCATTACTGTTTCATCCAAGCATCCAAGATCATGGGTTTGATTTACAGGGAATGGATGAAAAACATCTGCATAATTGTGATTAAAATAATATTGCATTCTGATTATTTCAGTTCTTTTCTTTATGCTTGCAATTGATGCATTTGTCATGCAGTTTATTAGAAAAGAAAAAGAAAAAAGAAAGCTCAATTTCCACTCAATGGGGCCACAAAAATATGATTTACGTCAAAGGGAGACCAAAGAGGCTAAATATGCAATACTTCAGTACCTGAAATAGATGATTCAGCCTTTGACTGTCACTATATTTATAGCAAGTCCATTAAGAAATGAAGAAAAAAAATCAATGCTCATTGTTCTGTCAACATGTGTTTTCCGTATTTTGGAGACTGCGACCTTTAGCAGAGTGACTCCTACCTTCTTACAAGTGAGCTTGGATGACTCTGTCACAGTGCTTCAGATCATTAGTACACATCAGGGTGATGTTATGTTGGCATGGCCACCACAAAAACAGTCATGCCTCCTTATTGCCGCCAGTCTAAATAACAGAAAAAAGCTCTAAATTGGGCACTGGCCCCATCTGCCATCCTTCAGTGCTTGTTCATTTGATCCCTAAGGCTAGTGTAGACCACTGAATGACCGGAGAGATCTATTGCACGCATACTAATTTTAGCAGGGATCTGGCACTGCTGCTCCTCTTTTGATTGTTACACTTACATCCCTCTGTTTTCTGTCAACATAAACATATTTATCAATATATTCATATAACACATCTGGATGGTATATACAGACAGATGGTAGCACTAATCCTCAAGGGTCCCAAAAGTCTGGTGGAAAACAAGCTGGCACTGTGCACAGGACGATAGTAAAGTTCTGCCAGATTTTGCAAACAAAGCATTTAAAAATAACATCAGATGATCTTCTTAATCAGGGTTTTGATGACATACTGCTTGAACAGTAGTGGAGCATAATTAAATCTGTTCATTTCAGTACCTTTAACATTAGAGGTTCTGAACTACTGTAGTTGGTTGCAGGTCATAGATAATTAATATACTGTATGATTGCCACAGAAATGGCAACAGAAAATATTCTAATGTATTAATGTATTGATTAATGTATTAATTAGACATACATTAAAGTGTATATACAAATGAATATATGTTATATAATAAACGGTAATGACATTTCTGTTATGCATCAAAAATGTTGGAATATTTGCAGAAAATATGAATTCTGTCACAAACATTTAATTTTAAGGGATGCTACCTATTGCCTAATTTCCGTGAACTGTATTCAGAAATGCATTTTTATTTATTTTCTCTTTTGAATGAGCATGCATAGTTTGTGGAGGTCTAGATCCATTTAGAATGAGTTCATGTTTAAAACCCAGGGAGTAACCTGTGAAAAGTTATATATTTTTCCATTTCATGGCCCGTTTAATACATTTGAATATTTTGTTTTAAGAGTGTTACTTCTCTACATGAAAAATTTTGCCATGGGGTTGGGCCTTCTCTTGATGCCTAAGCTAAAATTTGGCCTGAAGCAAAACATTAAGAACTGCCATTTTAAATCACACAGATGCAATGTGATGTATTTGTTTCTTAATGAGAAACCTCTCATGGATAAATTGTGCACTTCACTTCTCTTTCTTTTCCACATTTCTCAGTGTTAGACCTGTATTGCCTCATGCTGTATAATGAAGACCTTAAGAAGTCAAAGAGTCTCAATTAAATGACACAGACAGATTCTGCCAAGTCTTCCAGGGTCTGTTCCAAGCTGAAACATGTAGCCCGTAGCAATGCTAACTTAAGAAGACATCTTCCATCCTGTTTCAGCCCCAGTCTTGTGATGTGCGGGGCGCTTGGGGGAACGGATGGTGTGGTATGACAGGGCTTGATGGTTGTTACACTGCCTGAGAAGAGTGTAGCGAAGGGTAAAGGGCAATGTCAGCAGGTGCTTAGGGGAACGAATGGACGCCACCGGCTCTGGAGGGATGGATTAGGACCAATAGTGGCTGACAATGACCCTGACACCCATGTCACCTTTGCAGTCAACTTTCGATGGAGCTGGTGGACACGGGCCACCGCAAGCTAAAGTGGGGCTGAATTTTAGCATCTGGGTTGACATCAAGCCTTCGCCAGGGTCATCTGGGTGATGTGATGGAGACGAATTGAAGAAAAAGTGTGTTTTTTTAGCTGAAAGTGAGGAGAGAAAAGGAGAAGGAGGTCAGTCTGCCTCAGGTTCTGCTGTAAAGGCTTCTCATATGACCTTCACCTAAGGTCCTTTACCTTTGGTATCATTCTGAAGCAATGTTTCTGAGTACTGTGTTATGTGACTATGGTTTTTGGAAGAGAAAAGGAAGAAATGCAAGCCTCCACCATCTTGGAGCTTCACATCTCTAAAATGGGAGCTAAAGCATGTTAAAGGAATATCCTAGGTTCAATTAAGCTCCATTGTGGAGTAATGCTGATTGACACACAGTCACAGACAGACACACACGCCTAAACAAATATTGTTTGAAATGTTTATAGTTCAAGCTTATTTAAAAGCAGTTACTTTAAAACAATGATTTAACTTGTTCTCAACATTTTTACATTTATTTTATGGTTAAGGGCTTTGAAGTGAGTATTTTAATGTTTACAGATTGATCCGATCATTGGAAGTGCATCACTATAAGGCCTGGGATACACTGTGTGATATTTTTGGCTCTAGCTCAAACTGCATGACAGAATCGCAGGGTGTAAAAGTTCGCAGCTCACGATTTATGTTCTCACACAATATGGCCCGATGCTCTTATGCGATCTGACCACTCACACTGTGCGTCCAATATCGCACGTCGGACTTGAAACAGAAGAAGAACAACAACAACACGGAAGTAGGATGCTAACAAGGAATGATGAGGGTCACCAGAGCGAAAAGTGCTGCCTTGGCTACTTGTGCAACTTTGTGTGCAGAAAGCTCCAAAAGGAAGTGAAAAAGGCGTATTTGGACAAGGAATTGGCTGCGCAGACGTAGCCAATATGGTCTGTCCATTTTACAGCGTGAACTGGAGGTAAGAAGCAACAACTTGAAATCACAGAACTTTATGATGCTCATTCTGGGTTGTTTAGAGCTAAATTTACATCAACATTAACCCTTTATCGGGCAAGGAACTGTATTTGGTAACTTAATCGATCATTCATTAGAGCGATCTCATGCCTTTCCATGAGCTCGTGTAAGCGCATGCACTTCTTCCAGCCAATCAGCCGTAGACGCTCGTAGCATTGCTTCAATGGTGCGATACCCTCACGAGGGCCGACCAGAATTTCAAACCAGTTTGATTTTCAGCCGACCATACGATTGTCGATCGCTTCTCATTACCCTGTGTATACTACACGATGTGAGACGCACGAGTCAGCTGAAAATCGGCCTGATCCAAGAAATTCTCGCACGAGTAAAAAATCGTACAGTGTGTGCCCGGCTTAAACCACATTTGTTTTTCTCTTTGTCTAGAAAAGGTATATTCCATTATTATGAACGTGAAGTATTCCCTTAAATGTACGCTGTGTGATTTCACTTAGCCCTAAATATCTAAACCTGTTTTCTCCAAGCAGATAATCAGAACATGTTTTTCTAATGCTATGTTGGATGGTAAGCTAAGATTCAAACAGACACGGCTGTCTACACCTTCACTGACTTGTTAATTACATTTCTATCATACATTGATTCAGAGAGAGAGAGTCTCATGGCAGATGCACATTCATGATGCTTGAAACAAGGACCCAAAATGCAATTAGCCAAAAATGGACCATAAAGCAGGACCCCTCGATGCTTAGATGCAATATTGGCTAATATGCCTAAACTCATCCAATTAACCAATCCGTAATGATGTTGTTTGCGATAGCAGATGCATTTCATTAATAGGGAAGTAATTATTGACACTAATCATTTGAAACAAATGATGGCAATTGGGACCTTGACACGGTCATTCTCCTGTTGGGCTGAAAGCATATTTACCATAAGCCTGTGAAATTGCCAAGCCAAATACCTTTTTAGTAAATTTAAATGTTACTAGTTCATTGTGTATATATGTATTTATGTACACTCTCAGAAATAAAGTTACAAATCTGTCACTGAGACAGTACTTTTTAAAAAGGTGCTCTTATTACAGTAGGTTCAAATATGTATATTTTAATTGTATATTCAAAATTGGCTCTTTGGGTACAAACATGTACCTTTTGAAAAGGTCCCAGCCGACCCAATGACAGCTTTTGTACTTTTATTTCTAAGAGTGTATGCGTGAGTGTGTATAGATGAGATGAACCGAAACTTCATAAACACACAAGGGGTAAAGATACATTTAACTTTATGAATGGCTGGCATTTTAGTTCTTCAGAAATCAACCAAGCTTTTTGTGGCGCTGTGTGTGCAGATCTGGCGTGGGCTTGGTCATTGGTTTTGTTTGTGTCAGCTGTTGTGGAGTAGCTTGATGACCATTCTCCCTCTCTCCCCATCTCCGCCTTCACTGCTGTCGGTGAGTGTTTTATTTAGGTTATTGACTGGCTCGTTCTTCAGAGGCTAGAAAACTGCTGCATGTGTTCTATTAGGGCACAAGGCTCATCCATACAGTAAAAACTTTAAGCTGAGATATGGCATAGACTAATTGACTAGTCTGGGGATATTAAGTCTTACTCAGCAGAGAGGATTAAGGTGGGGTTACAAATACGGTTTACTGGTGCTAATTAGTGCTGTCAAACGATTTATCATGATAAATTGCATCCAAAATAAAAGTATTTGTCTACATAATGTGTTGTGAATGTAATTTACTATGTGTATATAGAAATAGAGACACTTGCATGCATATATTTCAGAAAAATAGGTGTATATATTAAATACATCTATACAGAATATAAATTATAAGAATATAAACATACTTTATATTTTGTATACAGAATATAGCTACACTGTGTATTTACATATACATAATAAATATACACAGTACACACACTCATATGTAAACAAAAACATTTATTTTGAATGCAATTAATCACAATTTGACAACACTGCTAATACTAATACAGTAAAAATGTATTATATATATATATATATATATATATATATATAGTGTATATATTATGTTTGCTACCTCATAAGAATAGTGTCTTGCTTTTATAATATAAATTTAATTAACTCCTTTTAATCAACAAGTCACTCCCTTATCTATTCAGTTATGCACAGCGCAGTTCATGTAGGCACTTCAGACGACACTCTCTACCGAGAAATGTTTAACTAGGGACAAGAGAGTGTGTGTTAAATTTGAAAAATGGCTTGCTGTTGAGAGAAAGCTTTCCTGAGGGAGGTCATGAAGATGTCATTCCAGCTCAAGCACTTATGTTAATGTTTGCCAACCTTGGATTTGAGTTTGTCATTCGTTCCAAGAGGTGCATAAGATCAAAAAAATGCATGTTTTGGATGAATGGAGCAAAACTGACAGTTGGCAAACCCCGCATTAGTCCATATAGAACATACAAACCGCAGACATCAGTGGGACGAAACAGTGTACTGCATTATCAAAGTTCACTGTCCTTTTCATGATGGAGTATCCTTGCTGTGTTTTAACTTGCTGGATTGCATACGCTCTGGATGTTAATACGCCATTCGAGAGGCTTGGGAACAAAGCCACAGCATCTAAATGATGACCTTTACCTCGCCTCAAACAAGTAGTGCTCCCATTGTCAACATGTGTAATTTCTACCCTTGGATGCCAGCACAGCATGGAATTATAAATCAATGAGGCTGCATTACTGAGGATCCCCGGGCCCCTGGGTCTAGCTGAGGATAGAATACTAGGCGGTGGGGGTCGGACGGAAGAGGATGTAGGGGAATATGTCAGGGAGAGACTTCCTGGGGATGCCGCTGTTCTGTCCAGCTCACAAAGCTGTGGTCCGCTACTGGCAGGCATCCAGAAGGGAGCCAAGAAAGAAAGAAGCTCTTATCGAACACTTACAGAAAAATAATGTGTGTGTGTATTGCCGTAAGTGTGTGTGTTTGAAAACTGCTAAATTTTAATAACATATTGGCTTCTCCAAACTAATTTTCCAGTCAACCATAGCTGTGCATTCTGATATGTTTTCAAATTCATTGCAATAATTGTATTTTACTATAGACATTTTACCAGTGCCAATTTTTTTGGAGGGCTCTTTAGAGCTATATATATATATATATATATATACTGTATATATATGTTTTGTTTGTTTTTTTTTCTCCCTCTTACCTCACAGCTCAGGTGATTGGTTCAGAAACCTTAAAGGAGCCGTATGTAAGAAATGGCCAAAACTGGTACTGCAATCACTTTCAAAAATACTGCTGTGCGGTGTCTCCCCCTCCCCGTTGTCTAGAGGTTGCCAGATAAGCTGCAGGATCGAGTAATGTTTAGGCTGCTACGAGGAGATTCC
>JAUMHR010000017.1:2131220-2159120 GCA_032361145.1 Enteromius fasciolatus | reverse complement strand
TCTTATATAGACAGGTGTGTGGCTTTCCTAATCAAGTCCAATCAGTATAATCAAACACAGCTGAACTCAAATGAAGGCGTAGAACCATCTCAAGGATGATCAGAAGAAATGGACAGCACCTGAGTTAAATATATGAGTGTCACAGCAATTGAATACTTAGGACCATGTGATAAGCTTTTAAGCTTTTTTTTTATAAATCTTCAAAAATGTCAACAATTGTGTGTTTTTCTGTCAATATGGAGTGCTGTGTGTACGTTAATGAGGGGGACTGATTTTAGCAAATGGCTGCAATATAACAAAGAGTGAAAAATTTAAAGGGGTCTGAATACTTTCACTGTATATTGATATTTATATCTGATTATACTTAATTCTGTGTGCAGCCTGTTTGAAGATATGATGTAAATATCAAGCCTTTCTTAACAGTGAAGTAAACAAAATATACCCACATGACTCTTACAGGGTGTGGTCATAATATTAGGTGGTCCACATCAGAAGGACCAAGTCTGTGAGTGGAGATAGAGCACATCCTGGCTTAAAATGACATTTGTTGCTTGATTGCACAGGGGTCCAGTTTGTTATCTAAAGCCTAAAACTGCCAGGGCAAAAGACCGTAAAATGCCAGAGAGCCCATGTAAGGGTATTAGACTCGGTTCTAGTCTGGTTGACAGAGTCAGGGAGGACCATTCACACACTTTAAGCCGATCACAGCCAGGTCAGGACAAAATACATGTCCCAGGTGTTTAAATGCTATCTTTCTCCACATATCTCTTCAACAGGCATGCGTTCATTTGTCAGCATATGGAAAAGTAAATGAAATGAATTTGCAGATAGAATGGCTTGCAAAATGCAATGTGACTTACTTAAGATAACACATCATTTAGTTAGCTATTTTATAGACAGCATTTAGTTTGCTATGCACTGATCAAAATCAGTCATGCTATATCAAAATTAGCCCTATTTCCTAACCGAGAGTCAAATGTCGTTAACAATTAGTTGTTGCACTTTGTACCCATGCCAAAAACTTAGTGTCCATACAATTTTATCATAATGACTTTCAGTTTCAGCTGTTTAAATGATTTTTCAACCTCTCCTCTATAAACACCTCTTGTTGAAGAAAACACCTTAAACTAGTTATCACAAGTTAGTTTGCTAGCCTCCGAGCTTGGTTAGGCTGGTCTGTTGGCTTGTTTCATAGGGTTTTTGAGCACTTTTCGGTCTGGGAGAACAGATAAACCAGCTGAAGACCAGCTTAGACAGCCTGAAAGATCATTTTAGCCCAGCTTAGTTTTGTTTAGTTGTGTTTTTTCAGCATAGATACTGAGAACTTTTCACAGTCCAATCTAAACACATTGGACACAATTCACACCCAATCCTACTTACTTATTTAAATATAGCATTATATTTATAGCATCACATAATAAGATCCAAACCGTTGTGTGGAATGCTGTAATTAGCCTACCCAAACCACCTGAGATTTACAAATGTGTTAATATCATGAGGCATGAGTCACAAACAAATGTGTTGTATGGATTTGACAAAAAGCCAATTGGTTCCATATACAACTCCCAGACAGTGGCGATCAATACGCTATTGAATAGCTAACAAAGAAAGCATCTAAATTCAGCTCGTAGGGAATAACCAGTAAGATCACTGAAAGGTTAACATAGGTACAAATTGTTGATTAAATAGGAAGTAATGAAGTGTTTTTGGATGAGTAAATACAGCATATGTAAAAGCTGGTCTGACAGTTTCTGTGTGTATGTGCATGTTAGCGAAAGAAATACTAATTTAGTCATCTAATAAGACTCCTCCAAATACATTGTCATGTTTGTGTTTCTTCCCTGCGAGCACCTGCTCTCTTAGAGACGCATGTCACACAAGGTTAACGCTTCAAATTGCTCATTGTGAGAATCTAAACATAGGCTTGCTATGAAGGAGAATGTGTTCTCTTAAGCCTCGTTTATTCTTATTCTGCTTAGTTTCATTGCATTATTGGCAACGCTAATAAAGTCAAAAATAAACAGGACACCAAATTAATTTTTTTTGATGATTAGCATGCATTTTGGTCAAGCAAAACAGATACTCTGTCTAAACAAGGAACGGTTGTGTAATATTTTCTGTTTTCACTGATCATTCTCTGAGTTAGTATTTAGACCTATGTACGCATCTTCTGTTTCCTCCACCACCCACACCCAATTCATCTATTACGTGCAAGAGGAGACTCTATACATTTGCTACAAATGTGATTTTCGCTCTGTGAATGCGTAGAATTTTATGTCGTATAATGAGAGTGCATATACAGGTTTTAAAACTCGACCAGACTGTGTTTTGTGCCTGCAGGGTTTCTGCACCTCTTTTTCTCTCTTTAAATTTAGTGCAGCCCATGACACACCAGATGAGATGCTGTGTCTGTGCACTTTTCACAACCTGTTTCACAATCTGCTTCACCAACACTCACCCACACACTTACACACTACTCATCGTTGAGCTTTGCAGATAGTCATTATTGTATTTTCTACTTGAACATCACATTGATTGTTTTATCTTTGCCAAATGCGTAGGAACAGTCAAATAATTATGTTTACGTCATTAAACTCTAGTTCGTTAAACATTTCTGACACTCATTCATTTGTACTGTTTACCGAAGGATGCTAAGTTTTGTCTTTTTAATGTTAATTTTAATGATAGATTGTCTTCATTAATTGTATTGTAATTACCTATGTAGAATTTACAGTGCACAGGTTACAAATAACTGAAATCCGCTCATTTTTAATCTAGCTCTCATTAAATGTCGAAATTACATTATAGTTAATTGAAATATTGTCTAAATTTACAAATGAACACACTTATAATAAATGGCACTCTTTTGATTGAATCTGTTTATTTGTTCTCATTGGTTTTCTGAATCGCCCTATTATGCAAACCTGCCCTCTAGAGGTTGAACGTTGACATGCACATCCCATAATTCAAAGTATAGTTCAGACCAGATGCAGTGCAAGTGCAAAAGTTGCTATGACTTCAACACTATAATGCATCAAGCCGCAATCAGCCATCTCAATTTCAAATGTGACTGTGAAACTGCATATTTACATAAACAATCAAACAAACACATGCACATTTAGTCACACTGCAGGACATTTATGAAAGTGTCTCCACATGCATCATGTGTGAGTGCTTGTTTTTGCTGATGCGCACAGGCAGACACCACTGTGACTTGACTGCGGTGACATTTTTCTTACAATGCTGAGTATGCTTCGCCAAAAAAACAAAGAACAAAAACAAGAGAGTTCTCCCAAACAAGAGAGAAGAGTAATCGCACTGCCAAGGCTTCCAAAGTCAACAACACACCATTTTCCTAATTTGACATATATTTCCCGGATATTCAGAAAGAAAAAATTGGAGATGGAGTTTGTCCGTCAAGTGGAGCAAGGTAGATTAAGAGTGGTGGTTAAAAGTACAGCTGAGAAGTAAAGTTGTTTTAAAGAATTCTCGGAAGTTGTTTCATGATCCATAACACAAGTTATTATATTTTGGGTTTGAAGACGACCAAGTTACACAGAAAGTAAAAGAGGTTGATTTTTGCGTTACAATCAAGGCCTTTCTGAAGGTCTGAGAATAATATCTGATAAACATTAGCAACCGGTAAGAGTGACAACAGAAAGAATCCTGCTTTAAAAAAATGGTAAAGGTGGTTCAAAAACAAGAAGTTGCACGTTTTGTTGTCACCTGGATATTGTGGTTGGCCTCTGATGCAGACAGCATCTCCTTTAGAGGTGGGGTTACATACATAAACAGATTCTGAATTTAGTGTTGATGTCAGGACAAAAATTATATGGTTCAACTATGATTTGTTTTGAGTCTTGTGCAGAGTTCGTATTAAGGTGAATGTCTAAAAAAGCAGTAAATGTGTTTTATTAACCTCTGAGGCCTCATTTACTCATCTTTTCCTCCTTTGTAATAATGTACATAATTGCGTCTGTAATGTCTGCACCAGTGGATTGTGCCCTCCAACTATTTATATTTACGATGCACCGGAGTGCAGTTTGGAAATCGCTATAATCCTGGTTTGTCTTGTGTCTGTATATGTGTGTGCTATACAAATGATTAATGTAGATGTATATTCTTTGAAACTTATTCTTTGAAAAATAAAGCCAAACTTTTTATATGTTCAAGGCTGAATCCGATAAGCAAATGTTTTTTTTTTCTGTAAACATAATGAATTAAATCTTTCAAACACCAAAATCATTTATGCTGCTGTCCACTTTGAAACTAAGACCATGCTTTTCACGTTAATGTTAATTGTGTAAATTATGGTCTTTGTTCTCTAAGTAATAATCTATGAATGTTTATAATTAAATTAGCATTTAATGAATATATATTCAAGTTACTTTGAACAGCTCTTTTAAACACATAATGCTGTGTACTGCTATTAATGAGCACAGGTTTTGTGAAAAAGATTTCGATCTAAAAAGCAGCTTTAGGAAAACTGCAAAACCTCACAGAAATGTAATGGCGAGAAAGTCCAAATCTTCAAAAGTACTGAACCTGCGAAAGACTGAGAAAGAACACCCGTAGGGCTGTGAATTTATGTGTAAACAATAAAGAATCAATCCATGCACATACAAACCAACAAGCAATAACTGAGGCAGTGTTCATTGTAAGTGCATGGCTAATAAATTCATATCACTTCCATTAAGTGATGTCTCCTGCCATTTTAGATGAATCCATGTTGTGCAATGTTACATGACACTAACCAGTATTGATAAATTTGATTAAATTTAGAAATTGTTAGTGTTTGCTAAAGACGCTAACTGTATATTCTTTTTATGCAATGCCGAAACATGATATTTCGCATACTGACTTTTTTGTTTTTCTGTCTCTTGCAGAGCCATGACAGTATGGTGGACTGTTTGAGTCGAGTCATGCTGCACACAGCCGTGTCTTGCTGGCAGCCTTTGCTGGGGCTGGCCCTGGTGGCCGTGTTCGTGGGCTCCACTCTGGCCTGCCCTGCTCGCTGCGAGTGCTCCGCCCAGAGCCGTTCTGTCATCTGCCACCGCAAGCGCTACAATACCATCCCTGATGGAGTCCCAACTGAGACACGAATCCTTGATCTAAGCAAGAATCGCATTCCGGCCGTCAACCCTGATGACTTTTCTGTCTATCCACACATAGAAGAACTGGACCTGAGTGGGAACATCATTGCCTATGTTGAGCCGGGAGCCTTCAACTTGCTCTACAGCCTCCACACACTGAGTTTAAAGAGCAACCGTATCAAGCTCCTCTCTCTAGGTGTCTTTACTGGCCTCTCCAACCTGACAAACCTGGATATCAGTGACAACAAAGTTGTCATTCTGGTGGACTATATGTTCCAGGACCTGCGCAACCTCAGGTCATTAGATGTTGGAGATAATGAGCTGGTTTACATCTCCCATCGGGCCTTTAGTGGACTTTTGTCTCTGGAGAGCCTGACACTGGAGCGCTGTAACTTGACGGTGGTGCCCACAGATGCTCTGTCCCACCTGCACAACCTGGTGAGCCTACATATGCGCTACCTCAGTATCAGCTCTCTACATCCCTACTCCTTCAAGAAGCTATTCCACCTCCGTCACCTAGAGATTGACAACTGGCCATCGTTAGATTCAGTCCCTGCTAATTCTCTGCATGGCCTCAACCTCACCACGCTTTCCATTACCAACACCAACATGTCCACTTTCCCTTACCAGGCTCTTCGCCACCTGCCTTATCTGACACACCTTAACCTATCCTACAGTCGTATCCGGACGGTGGAGGGTGGCCTGCTTCATGACCTTGTGCGATTGCGTGAGCTGAGGTTGGCTGGGTCTCAACTGATGTCCATCGAACCCTACGCTTTCCAGGGCATCCGCTGGCTCCGTTCACTAAATGTGTCCCATAACCGCCTTGATACCCTGGAGAGGGGTGTATTCCATTCTCCTGAGGCCCTAGAGGTGCTGCTGATCAACAACAATCCTCTGGTGTGTGATTGCCGACTCATGTGGTTGCTGCAAAGGCGCCATTCCATTTCTTTTGGAGACACCCAGCCCGAGTGCAGCGCTCCGGAAGGAATTCACGGACGCCCCTTAAAGGAGTTCAAAGAGAACCTGCTATCCTACTACGTGACCTGCACCAAGCCGAAGATCCGGGAAAACCGGACTCAGATGGTGTCTGTGGAGGAGGGACAATCGGCCCGCTTACACTGCAGTGCAGAGGGGACCCCACGCCCCACTATTTCCTGGGTCACCCCACGCCGAAGGCACCTGACAAACAGGAGCCATGGCAGGGTGATAATCCACAACAACGGCTCATTGGATATCAAGGCAGCAGAGGTTCAGGATGACGGCGTGTATATGTGTGTGGCCTCTAACTCGGCGGGCAATGACACTCTTATGGTATCACTGGCAGTGAAAAGTCTGGGTTCGCTGTATGCCAACAGGACCCAGCATTACACGGATACAAGCAATGCCACTGCCAATGGTACCAACCTCCCAAATGTGACTTTTGGCCTGGACCTAAAGACTATCTTAGTTTCTACAGCCATGGGCTGTTTCACATTCCTAGGAGTGGTTCTCTTCTGCTTCCTGCTCCTGTTTGTATGGAGTCGAGGAAAAGGCAAACATAAAAACAACATTGATATTGAGTACGTGCCACGCTCAAAGTCCAATGGGACCTCTGCTGAGGAGGCGGACCAGGGTGCTGGGCCACGTCGCTTTAACATGAAAATGATTTAAGATGTTGGAAGTAATACCAGTGGGAATTTACGCTGATCCTTGTTTCACAAATGCTACCTGGAACAGGACTCCTTCAGACCAGGAATGCCAGGAAACTCAAAAGTCCCTAATGTCCCGTCCAGGGTTTGGTTAAGCTTGGACTTAACTGGATGCACAAGGGGAGTTATATGTGTCAATAATGAACCACTTTCAATTTGTATGAAACCCTCTTGGTAAGAGGGGATGTTCACCAACACTCCAACACAAATTGTGTACAGAACCGATTTGTAAAATTCAAGTATTACTCTTATTTGCCGAGGCTCGCACATGCTTTCTCAATGCGACCAACAGATGATCGGGAATCTGTTCTCTCCCTCATTATCCTGCATATATGTACGTAATGCTCAGTTATGTATGTGTATGTTAACATGTATAAACACTTTCTTTTGTTGCATTGTTCACAAAATGCAATGACCGCCAAAATTTACATTTCCCTTGATTCGAAGGAAATACAGTGTGACCAAGCCATCGTCTCGCTACTCAAACTCTTTGAGGATGGAGGACAAAGGGCTTTAGCGGGTGTGAAATGTTACTCCGGGGAACATGTGTGCCGTTTGTCTACCCCAAGTTATTCTCCTGATATGAAGAATATTATATTTGTTTATAATCTGGGGAAAAAAAGAAGAGAGATTATTTATTAACAAAGGCCTTTACGTTCAAACTCAATAATACAAGGTAAAGATTTTCAAATGGTTTAAATTCATGATTTTTCCCCCTATGATTTTGCTGCAAGTATACACATTAATTAATACACACCATTTTTAGTTGTGCTCCTGTCCATTTCTGTGACTCTAATCCCCCATCTGGTACAAAATACAAAATGTCTCCATTTACAGTCAAGCTACCATTATTATATATTTTTTATTATTTTTTCTTTCCCTCCCTAGTAAGAAATTCTGACTTTGTTGTGGTAGTTTCTCATTTTGTTGTTGAATCATTTAGATTGTAAACAGTTCAAAGTAAAAGAAAAAATACATGTATGTGGAATAAAGAATATTGATTTGTATTCGGATGTTCCATTTAGATTTATCTAACTGCATATATATTGTATTTAAATTGATATTTTCCACTGCTAAGTACAGTGTTTCTTCAGATATGGTATATTTTATACACTTTGAAAGACAATTTAATTACATATAATTTAAGTGCTTTGCATATAACTCTGCTGTCCAAACATTGTTAGGCAAACTAAGGTTAAACTAAAGAAACTGGATGAATCAGAGAAAATGTATGTAAGGATAAGTTGAAGCGAATGTTGCTGAACTAAGATACTTTGCATGTATTATCTCCACAGCATGAAGCACATGCTATCTAGAGAAACATCTCTAGAAAAGCTGTTAACCCTGTGACATAAGGGAAATGAGTAGGCAAGATACATCCATCATGCCACATCCATCCTACAACTATCATGCCGATGAACAATGTGTTAAGAAACACACAAGCCATTAAAATCACAGTGGATGAGAGCACTAATTATACAAATTGACAAGGGAGAGATGTTTTTTATTGCTCCTTAATTGTTAGTTGGAACTTTTTGTCCTCTTTTTTTTTTTTTACCATAGTCTTTCTCTAAAGAAAGTCCGAACACAAGCATGTGAAGTTAGGTGAACAAGTAGTGTCTCTGTGTCTTAAAACCAGGTCTATAAAGCTGTGCACTAACCATAAAGCCACCAATCAAAGCAGAATTCCCACTACTGCCAGGGGATACCTAATTTGAGACCCTGGTCTGTTGTGTAACTCTATTGATTTCCCTATGGGTACTATGGGGTTACTGGCCAACATTAGAAATATTCTAATTTCTCTAATCTCAGTCAAACCCAAAGGACCATATGCAAAAACTGTTTCATTGGCCCTTTTCACTCCTTTTGGTATGTGTTATTGCAGTCCCTCTAGACAGAAAGAAGGACACTCATGCTATTGCCTGAGAAAAACTAAAATTAGGTTGACTACGGTTAATGGGTCAGATGCTGCCATTTTCAACTCAAGGGGATTAGAAAAACTGCTCCACAAAAACACACTAACAACAGCACACATAGACGTCCATAAATTAATCATCTGTGACCTATTAAGTCCTTACAAAGTCCTTTCTCAACTACATGTCTAACTCAAACTTTAAATTCAATGTGTTAAATATTATAGTCTTATCTTCAACATGGCAAATCCCCTGGAAGCATCTTGCCTGTTTTATTTTTTGTGCTTGCTCTCACAGTATGTCTGATCTTTTGTCTCTGTATTCCTGTTAGCAGGTTGCGCACTCAAACGTATGCACCATGAAAGTAAATCTGACTTCCAGACTAGATTTTGCAATGTTTTGAGAATATTAAGAATATCTATATACATATTGGATGATTAAATAGCGTAAAGTTATATTTAGTACCATCACATCAGATCTTTAAGTATAGGTATAGATATAAAAGATTTGTGCTGTTAATAGATCACAGACATGCTGCTGTAAACATAAGAAATAACGCTGCTGCACATATAACATAAATTAAATAACCTTGCATATATATCGTACATGAAATTACCCTGTAGCAGATCTATACAGATGGAGGGTTTCTGGAGCATGCTGCAACTGCTACAGCAATCACTGGCTTTCTGTTTAAATGTGGAGCAGCAAGCTCATTGGTATTTCGTATTGGTTGTGCTCCATGAACTAATTTTTTTTTTCAGTTAGATCTATTCACTGCCAGTTACCATTTAAATGTATAAATATCTTTTTAATCTTTGACATTTGTTAGTTCTGACAGAAAATGTCTATTTTAAATGTCTTCTGTTGGCTTTGTGTTAAAAAAAGCACATGCATCAGCTTGTTCATTAGAGTGCAAATTTAATTAGAGAAACCCTGAAGGTCTGTGACTGAGGTGCTGAGGAGGAAGTTTTATTTATGAGGTCTATAACTGTGTTCCAAAAGACCTCTGAGGAACCACTGACAATCTGAAGATGACTGAATTAAAATTTGTTTATGCATAGTTTGTAGTCTACAATATAGTGCAGATTCTACGCGAATCAGGTAAAGCATTACATTATTATTTCTATTTTACTTTCATGGAATACAGAAGCTGCTGAAAGAGAATGTTTTGAGTACATAGTGTACAGTTCATGAAACAAATGTTGCAGAAAAGTGGTTGTGAGTCATTGTTTTGAGTAGTAGAGTTAGAAAAGGTGAAAACATTTTCCATTGTTTACTGTTTGATAGTCGACAGCGTGAGACAATGAACAAGTGACACTTATGAGCCAGTGAGCAAAAGCACACAGTACAGCTCATGATTGATTACAGCCCCAGAACGAATGATTATCAGCATTTGTTTAAATCAAAAATGTAAAGCACAATCAGTCCTGTTCCCAAATGAATGATTCTCATAAGCAGGTACTTTTTAATTAATTAAAAACATTCGGGCGTTGCGAGTTCGAGTCCCGGCTCACAGACCTTTCCCGATCCCGTTCCCATGTCTCTAACGCTTCACTTCCTGTCAGGTGTGATCTATCCTATCAAATTATAGGCCAAAATGCCCAGAAAAAAAAAACATTCTGCACATCGGTGTTAGTCCATTCTTGAATAAATGGCTTCTCTTTTCCTTATCATATATATTGAAAAACATGTTTGTCCTTGGCTCTAGTCAGACTTAAAGGCCTTCACCTTTCCCCGGAAAGATCAATGTTCCATATAAGAGTTTTATTAAGTCTAGTCACTTATAGTCTTATAATTGGGCAGAAGTCTGTTTACCTCAGGTTCCCTATTGGAGTTTCCTCAAAATCCATTTTTTGTAAGACCTACTTAGGAGACTCCCAACACTACCGTTGGTTTTTGTACTAAAAAACCTAGGATCATTTTTAAAAAATACAAGTTTTGCAGTGTTTAACTTTGTCAAAGTTACAGCAAAAAGTCGAACCTACCGTATTCTGTTGTGAGGAAAGTGGGACACTGTCGCTTCGGTGAAAGAGAAGTGTCACAGTGACTGTTATCCAGTCTTCAATCTGCTAGTTATCAACAAAAGCAGAATACCCACATCAATCATACTACTGCCAGACATTTCTCTCCAATTACGTTCTCTTCAAGGGCATTGTCTTTTTTTAAGCCCAATTCTGAGAGATCTGATTACATTCTTATCAAATGATCTGACAATTGATTTAGATGCTCAGATATTGCCAGAGCGCGGGGTTAAAAGGAATGATATTGACTGAAGAGATTCACGGCTGTGGATGGAAAAACAACAAAAAAGCAAGATGTCAACGGATGTACTGAGGCATAAGAGGAAGTGCGGCAGGGGCTGATGTGTGTGACAAGAAAAGGAGGACGGTCACACATCAAACTCCACGCCAATTTGGTCAGGGCCCACAATTCTGCATTTCAATCTGTGTGAAACACATTCGTCCAGCTGTAATATAAAATGGCAATTTGCCTATTGTGCCACTCAAATGTCAGATCTGAAAAGCAATTTTACAGCCCTTCATGCTAAAGGGACCATTCTGAAAAGATACTACTTATTGGTTTTATTAAAGCCAACACAACTTTCAAAAGGAGTAAAGTTCTGAATCCATGCGCGCATATATGTTTTACAGAAACATTTGTGCTGCTGATATCTGATTGGATTGCTCAGGTCATGTGATGTGGTTCCAACATGTTTATTCAATCCGTCTTTATTTGGACCTGTCAGAAGGAGTAATCGCACCACTGAGAACTCAAACCAAGCAACACAAATTGCTCTACAACTTGTTACACACGCTTGCCTGTCAGCCTTCAAGGTCTCTAAAGACAATTCAATTCAACCAGACATACAAATTTGCTGTGCTTTAAATAAAGGCGAAACCGAGAATGCGTTTTACCCCTGCATGTACTTTGCTGAATTAGGCGTGTTCCTGGGTTAACATATTTTGTTGACCCTGGAACAACATTTTATTCCAAAATTTTAGTTTTGACCACATCTCTACACCTAAACCTAACCCTACCCATGACTAATGCCTAAAATCAGTGGAAATGATAGATGAATAACACTGAAGTACAGGCACCAAACACTGATTGTAAGCCTAAACTTCACAAAAAATATAAACTGGTTCTTAAAAATATAATCTGATTGGCTAATCACAATGTTGTTCCAGAGTCAACAAAGATGTTGACCCAGGGACATGCCACACTCAGCAAAATCAGGTTCTGCGTACTTCCACACCCCCAGATTCTGGAAATCGCTTGTTTTTTTCCCTTTGTCACACTGAGAAGGGTGCTTTAGTGACATTAGGATTCAAATAACAACCTCTTTCTGGTTTTATAGACTTGAGGGCCTGGGAAATCTGATGTGCCTTGATAACTTGTAGCCACTCATTCCTGCAACCGGTAGGCTCTAATCTAATACAAGGTGGTAAGGCAGGGATGTACCTCACTGGCTCACAGGTTTACTGCACTGATTGTGTTAGGAGTTAGGCTATCAGTGTGTAATTGTGTTTAGCTTCACATAAATCCTCATTCAAATAATGAACAGTAAACGCAAAACGCAATTCGGTGTCTTATCGGACAGTGAAGTATTGCATAGTGAATCATGTGTCTTTTTAAAGAAGACAAATACTTGTGCTATAATAAAGCATGGAAGGTGATAGTTTGGTAATTTCTTAAGTGAAGTGCTGTAAATGAAACCTTATGCTACTAAACTTTTTATTTTTTATAAAACTTTTCTTTAAAAAAATTAATAAAATACTGAGTTGCATAGGGTCAAAGAGATAGCGAAATATAAACAATATAATACAACTAAATATACAGTTTGTGTTGTGTAGTTAGAATATCTAAATAAATTGGCTCAACTTTTAAAAGGCACCTCATATCCTCTTTCTCATTCAGCCTGTCACATAATAATTTTGTGTATATTTTTCAGTTCATGAAGTTAAACATTTGTTTAATTAATAATATTTACAATAATATGTATTATTAATAAAAATCACGTAATAACAAATTAGAATTGTAATGAGAATTGCAATATTGCCTACTGTTTTTAGTTAATGCTTGTGCCGTAAAAAAGTCATGGGTCGCACCTTGATGTCCAATATAAATTCTGAACCCTGCGGCAAAACTGCTGCTTTAATGCAAAATCAAATCATCTAAAATGACTGTGCATAGTTCCGATGGATTGTGCTGAACCTTGTGCTGAGACATTTCTGTACAGCCCAAAATTATTATTCTGAAATCACTGACGACATTAAATATTTGCATGCTTTAATTCTTCCACCTGTTCCATGACCTGCAGCAAGAACAGTGCTTACCGTTCTTTACATAAAGAAAATCCATTTCAAAGGCAGCATCTGTGACAGGAAGACTGAGATTTCAGTGTGTGAAGTAACATAGCTGAGGAGGAGGGCAACGCCACTGAGAACACTATCCTGACAACATCAAAAAGAATATATGAGAAATGTCTTAGTAGTCTGGGTTAGAAGGGTATGAACTAAACATCTTAGGCATGATTAAAGAGACAGCTAAAAAGAAGACAAAGAGAGATAAAAAAAATATTTGAAGAGAAAATATAACCTTTACAAATCTGCCAAATGTGTTTGTAGAAAGTTAACATTTCATTTTAAGTCAGTAAGTTGTAATATTTCTTTATATCGAGAGATGCCTGAAATGGGAGATGTTTTTAAAAACGGTGTCCAGGTGCATTCATTCAATTTAATAAACAAGCAAGAAAAGCACTGAGTTCATAGAGTCCAAAATATGATGCATGATGCTTTCAGCTGAGATTTTATTTATTTATTTTTCATGAGAATAAATACACAACTCATGGCAATCTAGCACATCTATTGACTTGAACACTTGACCATTAAAAAAAAAAATATGAAAGCCACTTTAGTATTCAAGAGCATTCAGAGTGGTTCCACTGCCAAAATCTGTAAATGCAACATCTACTGACAAACAGGACCACAGTATGGGCAGAGTACAAGCAGTCAAAACATACAAAAATAAAAAAATAACTAAATAAATAAGGTTTGGTAAATCGGCAGCTCTTTGTTTTCTGATTTGTTTCCATCTCTCTCTATTTCATGTTCATTGCTGGCTATAGATGGAAGAAGACAGCCTGCAGGGCACATATTAGTAATTCATAAACACTGGAACTAAATTTGACACTCAGTATTCTAGTAAAAGGAGGACAGGGGCTGCTTATATAACTGGGTTAAATGAGACCCAGTGGAACTGATGTGGACAACTATAGATGTCTAGCATTGTGAGTATATATATCGACACCAATTTGTTTATTCTTTAAATAAATATTTTCTCATTAAAATGTTATTATATTTAAATGATACATTAATATCAATACAGTACCAAAAAACTGGCAGACAGACATAATTCTATACGTTTAGATTGGAGTACTGTACATGTGGAAGAAAGGATGGACCGTTTATATAAATGCGCTTCATCAGCTTCCAGCAGCAAATTTTAGTGCAGTAGTCACAAAAGACCTTCCACTTGACAAGACTCACAAGTGGTCACAGAAGACGCATTTGCGATGCATGTTTGTAAACAACAATCTGTCTCAACGACCAGTCGTGATCACCCAAGACGGATGTTAACATCAGGTGTAAACAGGGCCTGCAAGTGATGGAAAGTGATGCTGTCAGCTCTAAAATATGGATGCGTGCAAATCTCAGATCCCACAGGTACCATTAACACAGCACAAACCATTAGTTTTACAAAGTCATCTGAAACTACATTTTGGTGGTGCTAATTCAAAGCTAATAACACAGAGAATGATAGAAATCTGGCTTTGAAAATGTTACATTCAAAATCCATTTACAGATAAAATCTTTTGGTTTACATAAGGACACAAAAATGTTGTCTGTTTGCATGTTGCTCATGAATATTTTATGGCAAAGATTCAGTAATATGCATCAGATTTGTAGCATGTCACTAAACATGTTTAAAATGCTCCAATGCACAGAGAGAACCATATACATGCATATCAAGAAGTAAATGCATTTTACACTTATATTTAATACAAATATTTTAGTGGTTGATAAAAGGCAGATATTAACTAATATTTGTTTTTTAAAATCATGAAATAGATTAACTAAATCATTGCAATGTTGCACACTGTTGACATTCAGTTTTTTGACACTGCATCTGGGTAAGCTTCCATGAAATTAAATGCAATTGCTTTTGAATGCACTCATAACAATGAGGCATTCAGCCGTCAAAAATTATGTTTTGCATTTGTTAATTCAGTGTCTATGTATTTCAATTAAGTGCTTGGCAACAATACTGGTCAAAACACTAGTAAACAAGGCAATATAAGCCCAGATTTTTTTTTTTTTTTTTAATCAACCAAGCTTTTGTCAATTTTGAGTTGAATACATACAAGTCTCTGTGTGTCAAGTATTACTGATATAAAACCTGTGCTTGAACAATTGAAGAAGAAAAGCATCTTTCATTGAGGTGCAAAAACGACCTTGGTGTTCCATTTGCAGGTCAGCACCATGCACTTAAAATTGTGGCGCCTTGCATCACTGATTAAGACTCAGCCCAAAGGGTCAAGTGCCCTAGAGGTAAGAAGAAATGAGCAGGAAAGTATAGGCCTATGCATAAGTAATAAGAAAGCCAAAGCGGTCAGTTAATGTGGAGACTCAGGCAGCCCTGTAGGGGACCTCTGGCTGGTCTAGCTCGAGAAATAATAAACAGACAGGAAGATCTCATACAGAGAGGTCTACTGAGTAAGTAGAATATGTGATTCAGTTGTTGCAGTTTGAGGAAATTTCGTCTTACTGTTCACATAAACAGCATGTTTTGTTTTTTTAAAAACATTCAATGAGTGGGAATGTGGCATGAGTATATTTTGGTGGTTTACTTATTTTGCAAGATCGCTGTTACTTTTCAGTGTAATTTTATCTTTCATTTGTGTTTTTAGGTTACGTAACTCTTTAAAATGCGATAAGTCTTTAAAACGAAACACGTCAACAGTCATGAAAGTTTTTTTTAATTAAAAGGAGAAGCGGAGAGGTGTTCCTGAACAAAGGCGTGACCTGCATTTCCTGATGCACTTTCAGCTGTCCTCTCTCCACGTGCTGATTCCACAGGTGACGACGACTACAGGTACTCTCAACTCCATGTTCTCCTCCGCGACTTCCTGCACGTTTCCCGTTCTCTCACTCAAACACATATACAACTCTGTATGGCTATCTTTGTGAGGACATACATTGACTCAATGTAATCTCTCGCTCCTGACCCTAAGCTTACCCATCAGAACTAAGTGCTTTACCTAAACCTTTACCCTAAACCTACCCTTTACCCTACTATAACCTGACCACTAAAACCAAGTTTTGACCCTCAAACAGGTCTTTAAAGGGCTCTCAGAAAGTTAGGACCGGCCAAAATGTCCTCACTCTACAAAATTGTCTTCATTTTGATGATCTAAAACTCAAACCGGCCCTCACAAAGATAGCTCTACAAGTGAACACACACACATATAAGCCAAACAAACAAACTTTCACACGTTGATGTGGATGTTTTGTTTTGTTTTTCCACTCAGAGAACTGATGATTTTTGAATATTGATTGATTTTTGGACTATTGCGTTTCCCCTAAGTTTTTTTTCTTCTCATGAGTTGCCTACGTCAAAGTAATTTTGTTTTGAAGTGTGAATTGTGTGTTGTATCACTAAAGAAAGGTGACCTGTCTATGTGTTGAACTATATATTCACTATATTTTCAGGTTACACCTTGAATGGCTTGATTCTTTTTACTTTTTCTTTGGACATTTATTGTGTGTAATCGGTGGTTTGAGTTATCCTGGTGGGAATTAGAAATTAATCTTAATCCTAATTGGTAGATTGAATCCTACCTGGCGCCTGAAATATAATACTGTGAGAAATATTTTTTTCTATTTTTTGGTGTGCCATCGTTACAAAAGCATAAGTTAAAGCTTATTTATCTCTTTTTTTATTAAATGGGTTAGATTCAGTCAAAGCTTGTCGCCTGTTTGTAAATGTATGAATTAATTGAAGTGATAGCTCCTTTTAAAGTAATTTAAAAGAAAATTATTTAGAATAGATTTTTTTTCCGAGGCTAATATTTGATCAGACAAGTACAACACAAAGAATATCTGATTTGAAGTTCTTTTTCTTCCATGTGAGGTGTGTTAAATGAATAGGATGAGATGGATGGTGCTTTATGTGACCATTTGAGTTACATGAAGTGGTTTTATTACAGAGGGGAGTAAAACTTCAGGTCTGTAATTAAAGCTAAGGTCACAGGTTTTATGAGTTGAAGTGAACTTCAGACTGAAGACATCAATTAAATGGATCTTTAAAGACTCTCATTCTGCCAAGGTCACTGAAATGGTGCTCTTGATAGATCTGACAAAATGTTCCCTTTTGTCTAACCCTCATAAATGGCTATTAGTTTGATTCCCTACTGTGTTTTTGAAGGTCTGCATGTTCAACAAGCAAGTTTAGCATTTATTTTTAATGCTATTTTTAATGATGATATAATTATATTCTGTTTTGCTAATAAAAAGTTAATTTTGTCAGCTTCTTTACACATTCTGATATATGCTAATTAGTTGCTAGCAGCTGATAAAAGGACAAACAGCCTTTCTATAAGTGTTATGCTGAACTAAGCCAGTCTGCTAATGCATTACTGAAAGTCTAACTTAAAGCTGACAACCCAGACACACAAGTTATCTGCAGGTTGCCGTGGCAACCAAGGTCCTTTAAATCAAAGCAATGTTCGTGGGAAACAGCTAAGGCATCCTATTCTCCAGATCCATACTCTTCAAACTCAGATGATGCAGAAGAGAGCTAAAGACTAGGGTCAGGAGGGTGAGGAAGCACTCTTAAAATCTTCCAGATTTGTGGGCCGCGTGTTGCTTGCTGTCATAATAGTGCCACAGTTCATGAGCCAAAATATTCATCTACGATAGCAAAAGCAAATATTTTTCCAGTCTGAAAAAGCACAAAGAGTGTGGCACAGCAATTATATACGCTCCCTACTAAATAAAACAATCTGTCTGTCGTCTTCTCATGGGAATACTGAACAGCATGTTGTGGTTGATAAATGTCTTGTTGTTAAAGAAAGAGATGGCGCACAGTCAGATCGGCAGGAAGTCGAAGTGGATTACTCTTTCAGCATGCATTTACACTTTTATAAGCTCTTAGAAGTGGAGTGTGGCTGTCTTTGCAGTAAAAACACAATGCTCAGAGATGTTCAGCAGAAAGTAATTATCATCCAGAAAAAAACGTTCACCTGTTGCTGTGCAAACTGTTTTATTATTTAAATTATTAGCACTGTGCTCTCCCTCATGTCATTCCAATCACCTGAGAGCTTCGTTCATCTTTCAAACACAAATTAAGATATCTTTGAAATCGAAGACCTTTCTGAGCCTGCATAGACAGCAACACAGCTGACACATTCGAGACCCCGAAAGGTAGTAAAGACATCATTAAAATAGTTAATGTGACATCAGCGGTTACAAAGCTCAGAGAATACTTTTTGTGCACAAAGAAACCATCTGCCGCCATTCATGACAGTACCATGACATATGTTTGTGCAGTTCAATTACATCGATCTCTATGCCAGGTCAGCTCAAAAATATCTTAATTTGCTTTCCAATGATGAACAAAGGTTTAAGAGTTTGGAACGACACAAGGGTGAATAATGTTCATTTTTGAGTGACAGGAGTACTGAAGCATGCTTTGGTTTTTTTCCTTCCAAATTGTGTTCTAAAATGTTTTGCATCCTCAGGTTCCAGATTTTGAATATTTGTATCTTATATATATATATATATATATATACACACAGACACACACACACATTAATCCCAAATTCATTCACATTATGTATATTTGGCTGATATGTGGTCCATGGTCACATTTGGCAATATTATTGACTTAACTGAATGGACGCTATTGAAAGAGAACTGAACTGAGACAGATTTTGACATCTTTTCACAGTTACTGAAGTGAACTGACTTAACAATGATCTGATGATGAATACTAGAACAAAGTGTATGAATGAAGATTCGCAATAAAGACAATAAATAATCACTATTGTCTTTTTAAAGCTGCTTCTTTAAATCTGTTCTGTTAGAAATGCAGGTCACTTGACTGATTTTTTTGTATATTTTAGACTGACCTTAATTAAATGCATCTATGCCTGTACAAACACAGCAAGACTGCAATGTTCAGAACTGTTATGCTTTAACTATCTAAAGTGGTTCTTTAGTAATGTTTGGTTTCTAAGCATACTTTATAGGTGACTGAATTATGCCTTGCACTAGTTATGCCAATGAATAAATCACAAAACAAATGAAAAGAGTTATTGCATTTTTCTGTCAGCACAACCCAAATAAGAGTTATTCAGTTAAGGTAGTCCAAGCCAAATTGTTCTTCATGCTGTTCACACAAAAATCGCTCTTGTAAAATCGATGAACTTATATCTGAAACTCTTCTCTCTCTCTCGCCAACAAGGAGCATCAAGGAACTTTTTGTTGTCTAGTACAGCTCTGATAGAGGATAGAATGCAGGAAAGACTTGGCCATGCTCAAACAAACACACATATAAATATACACGCATTATATAATATTATACATATACATATATTCATGCATAATATATACAGCCTTTATTTTGGCATCTCAGAAATGGCCTCTATCTTATGCCCTGTATTAAAAATACAGTATAGACCTTGGTTATACACTGGTTTGCCATTTATTACCCTCACTCTTCTCCTGACTTCCTGTCTCTCTCCATACTGCTAGAATAAAAATATGGCAAAAGCCCTCAAAAGTAAAAGTAAAAAAAAAGAGTGTACCTTTTACTACAAGCAATTAATCATACAGAAGCCAACAATACTGAAGTATATATAGTTATGGATTGTTTCATTGACACTGTTGATAAATAATTGTAGTCAATGATATCATAAAATATGAATTAGTCTGACACCAGGTAGTTCAAAATGTGCAAAAAAATCCTTATAGTGCATTATATTCAACAAAATGCTGTCCACGTTCATAATCACAAGAATAATTTCAAGATTGTATTCTTCTGATATCCACATGTCAAATATAATAAGCATGAATTTCAAAATTTCTCTGTAAGGCTTACATTTTGCAGAGCCTCTGGGCAGGTTTAGCCAACTGCAGTTAGTAACCGACTCAGAGCCTAGTCGATGCATATTTATGAGAAACCACCGATCATGATACAACAGAATTAATACAATATATGGAACAAAGTAAAGATTTGTATTGCCTTCTCATAATATGAGTAAAAAGTCTTTGTAGAATCTTCCAATGACAACAGTTCCCACATGATCTTCTATCCACGTAGCTCTGTATTAGGCTATAATTGGGCAAAGTATTGACATGCGAATCACAGAGCAGTAAGTTGACTAATGGCTTCCTGTCTGTGCTTCCTCTCTGCATGGAGGGAATCGTGCAAAACCACACAGGCCCATGGCTGTCTTCACTATGTTATTGCACGGCACGCAATGCAATCTAATCTGCTGCTGCAGGCCTACTAACCTGCCTGCTAAATAATAAACACCACTGGACAGCAGCCTGCAAGGCCACGTATAATCCAGGTATTGCTTTCTGTGTTTATTGCTCTATGTGTTCATTATCTGCCTTCTCCTCCGGCACTTAGAGGGCTTTTAAATTGTTTTCTTCATTTTGTTTATATTTTCCATATTTTTTATTCTTTTTTCATCTCCCCAAGTATGATTTTTTTTTTTATCCCCTTCATTCTCTCTCTTTAATATAAAGTTATGTGTGCTAGAAAACTTCAGTCATCATGACATTGGTGTACCTGCATTTTAATTCTAGAATCTGTATGAGAATAGAATAGACATTTAGTAGGTGCTTTTATCCAAAGTGACTTACAAATGATGACAATACAAGCAATCAAAACCAACACATCAACTATGCGAACCAACAAAAGAGCAATAATATGCAAGTGGTATGACAAGTATTGGTTAGCCTCACACAGTACACGTAACAAGGTGTTTTGTTAAGTAATAAATAAAAATAAATCAAGTAGATAGAATAGAAAAAGAATAGGGAACGCTAGTGTAAGAGCAGGGGTGTCAAACTCTTCCTAGAGGGCCACAGTAAAAATAAAACAAATAGATAAAATAGAATTAGAATAGTGAGTGCTATAGTTAAAGGGTCAAAAAAATGAAAGAGATGTGTTTTTAGCTTTTTCTTGAAGATGGCAAGGGACTCGGATTTAGATTGAGCTGGGTAGAGCGTTTCAGCAGGAGGGAGCAGGTTGTGTAAAAGTCTGTAAAAGGGATTTTTTTTGCTTTTTTGGGATAGCGCAATAATGTTCTGTTCACCTCCCAAAGGATTCAGTTCACGCCACCGCTAGTCCATTCCTATATTACACATAAACAATGATTTACTGTCTCACAACTCTGAATAAAATTTAACAACGTCAAAGCTGTGATGCGTTTAGTTATCAAGGGACACATGTTCGTGTTAAGTATTACACTCTAATGGCAGAGCCAATGCGTTTTTGTATACTTGAAAGGCATTTCAAGAAGGGGACACCATTAATAGAGTTATTCCAAAAAGAAATTGAACACCTGAATCACTTCACAGAATGCTCTTCAGGAAGTCTGTTAGCAAAGGGTGCATGGTCATTAATAGCAGAGAAGGGATACACACATGCACACATAAAGCATATTGTAAAAACTTCATTATGAAATTTAATGAAGAAAATTTCCAACAGGATAATAATATTCCTTTTTTTGCCACCTTACACCAGTATGGTAACAATCCAGGTGAACATCGTGTGGAAATTATATTGTCTTGTATAATTTGTAAATGTGTTGTAAACAGCTTCTTTATGACATGCAAGTACCCTGCTCCCTTTAAAGTCCCCACTTCAAAGCCCTTCCGAGTGAGTAGGTCACAGAGTGTAGGACAGTCACTAAGATTTGGAATTTGCCCTCTTTTTTTCTTCTACCATAAAAGCAATCTGCCCTTTTCTTGGAATTTTGTAGTCTACTAGCTCGTGTTGACATAACTGATCTCAATGATTACTCATCAAGTTCATCTGGGGACCAGTGCTTTATGAGTTCTACAACAGAGATTTGACCTGAAATGACTCCTCAGTTGATCATGACAATAGTGCTGGTTTCAGACGCAATCAAACGCCAGCTCTTACTAATAAGCCGTCGGAGATCCGTGATGTCGTTTGATATCTGGCAAATATCAAAAGCCCTGGCAGGTTTCCTCCAGGCATGTACTCGGCCCTTTCCTCCCCGGCCAAGAGACGTTCACTCTTCATGTGAAGTGAATGGCACTCACATCCAGCTCTCTGTGTGATTCACAGAGAGTAGCGCAATATGACAGGCCTTGTGAGTAGGAGAACTTAAAAAAAAAGGGTCAGGGGCGAGACGAGAGAACTTGTTCTGTGCTAGCGACTAGAAAAATAAGCCCTGAATGGAAACTTAATGAGCACCGTTTTTCTCTTTTTTGCTTCTTTGTGTTTCTTTTAAAAGAGCTGGACTGAGAGAAAGAGGATGCGATGGCTATGCAACATCCCAAAGCCCCTCAACGTGTCACATATGTCGTCCACAACAGTGAAGCTAGACAGAGGGGGTTGTGGCCTTATTTCAACTTCTGTATCGATTCTATCACATCCCCATGAGACTTCCAAGGGTCGCCTGTCATGCATCTGGGAGAAAAATGACCTTTTGGCAGTGAGGAAAGAAAAGAGATGTGCAATTCTCCATGACGCTTTGGTCCCTTTACAGTTCATGGTTCAAGTTGATCCTTAGAATCACATCAACCTCTTATTTAATACTTTGTGCTGAAACACATGTGCCATAGTGTTGGATAATACTTCAAAATTAGTCAAATTTACCTTATTGGATTACAGTGATATAGAATATTGTGTTGTGTATAACCTGCATTCCTGCCACTTCCCATATTTTACATTCATTATGTGTTTTCATTCAGTAATACTGTAATTAAACACATATATTTCATTCATGTATTCATAAACTTTGGTCATTTTAGAAGCCGGTTCAGTCATTGCTGTGGAAATATCAGCACCTGGGAATCTAACTGGCTTTGCATTTGCTAGAATGGTTTTAATAATGGAGTAGAGGTAATGTTTTGATACTAACAGAAAAGTGAAGTAATAATCAAATACAGCAGGGTGCCTACTTCTTAAAAATGTCTTTAATACCCCATTTCAGTAATACTAGTCATTTTGTTAAACGAGAGCGGTGGATAAAAGTCCTGTTAAAGTAAAGGAAAAATGAGAACAGCAATAAAGAGATGACCTTTCAGAGAGCCAATGTAATTTGCGATCTTCAATACTGAGTATAGGTTTTGAGAATCATGTGGCACTGTACATCTTACCATAGGGGCATTCACACCTTCAGAAAGTACATTCTGTTTTCTATGCAGTCTGTCATAACTTTCTTTATTGACTAAGGAAATAAAGCAAAGCCGAGACGAAATGCCTTTACAGAGGGAACCAGCAACAGAGATACTCACTGTTGCGCACAAAGAGTCAAATACAGTGGATAAGATTGGATTTGACATTAAACAGCACCCCAAAAATAGTAAAAAAGGAAAGTACAGAACTAGGGACGAGGTGAACCGATCTATGTGGACAGTGAAACTCTTCAAATTCACCCTATCCAAGAACGTCTAACTAATAGGATCTTGGCAAACTGATTTGCTGAAAAGCTAGAACTGCTTGTCTCCAAGGACACAAACTTATCTTTGAAATCCAGCTGAACAGAAAGTGAAGAGGTAAAGATGGCCTCAGAGACTGCTAACAGTTAGGTTCAATCAGGACACCTTTTGTTTAATGCTAGTACATGGAATATTCAAGCATTTCTTTTAAACTGAATTTCTAGTTGGATATCAGAGTGAAAATGTCATGAAGAAATAAGAATTTTCCAAAAGAAATGTTTGATAATACGGATACTAACATTTCTAAAAAATTAAATGTTTCTAACATTTAAAAAAATAAAATGTTTTAAACTGGTGAAAAATTTTAATCATTTTTAGGACACAAAAAGTACCACATTTGTGACATTGAGCATGTCAAGCCTCCTTTGTGCAGACATTTAGCAATTCACATTTATTTTAGTGTTTAACACAAATTATGTTGATAACCGCATCCAAAATGAGAATTTGAGAAAAAAAATGAGACATTATTTTGTAGGCATAATGTACTGTGTATGTTAATTATGTATATATAAATACACACATACTGAGTATATTGTTTTTAAATATTTAAATGTGCATATATATTTTATATATTTATATTCTTAGATTTTATATTGTACATAAATATATTTAATAGATGCATGTGTTGATATATAGATTAAAATATATAAAGTACACACATATTATGCACACACAAACTTTTATTTTTAATGTGATTTAATAATAATTAATCTTTTGACAGCACTGCTTGATTACTTTTAAATTACTTTTCAGAATGTGTATTTTTTAACAACTCAACACTGATTAATGTCAGACTTTCAAAATCCTTCATCACTTGAATTAAGATTATAAAAATGTAATTTTAAAGCACAGCCACCACAAAATCATGCCTTTGCACATCTTTTTACTACGGTGACCGGACATGTTCAGTCCACTTAATTTTGTCCCCTGTCACTTATCGTATTTTACCTTGAAATGGTTATTTAAAAATCATAGATTAAGTTTAATAGCTGTAATGCAACTTATAGGGGGAACCTCACCAAAAAACATGTATTTTACCACACCTGAATGTAATTTTTACCAAGGAAAAATGGGCTAGTAGCAGTTGGGTTTGTTTTGCTGTGAAAACTTGGCAACCCTGCATGTTTGCTTCAATGTTCGTTGACACAACCATTCAGCATGACCACAAACATTCCATAATATCTACACGTTAAACTGTCCAATGACATGTGAACATATGGCTTAGTATGCACATGTGACTCAAAGAGCTACTATGAAATGATACAAGACTGTAATCTGTATAGCATGTGTACCCTAACCTTCAGTTAAGCAACATACTGGCTGTCTTTCTGACGTCTTAATGGCCCAATTATCGCAGCTCTGGAGTGGATCAATGGAAGTTCTGTCTGCCCAGGCTGCTGACACAATAGGAGGTGGGAAGGTGTCACAAGATGCTCTGAAACCCATTTGAAAGCAAGCATGGTTGGTTTTTCCATGAAAGACTGTCAGTCTCAGGAGTGGCATGTGTGACCAAAACCTGTCCAAGGTGGGGATAGGGCTCCATTGTTCATTGAAGAGAACATCTCTTTTAGACGGTGTGTCTGTAATGGTTAGCCTTTATTAGAGCAGTAACGGTTACTGTGGTTAAGAGGCGTAAAATGATGTTTACACTGCCAGCAACTGGACATGGAATGCAATAATATACACATATATACATATGTACTGTATATGCATTCAATCTAAAATGCAGAGCCATTGATTAAAACTAATTAAAATGTTCAATTCAAGCTCAAGTTAATGCAATCACACAGAGTGCTTTGTATTTTTGACTGGACTGCAAACTGTCTACTCCTCCGATGTCACCACCAGCATCTCCCCCAGCGTGATGATCTTCCTGGACTGCAATGGATTACAGCATCATATGGAAGTATGGTTCTCCAGTTCACAAGGAGGGAGACTCAGGGAGTTAATCCAAATTGACTCGCAGCTGTTCAGATTCTATCACGACTGTTGATTGGAGTTCTGATGACATGCCAGCTTTACTCAGTGGAAGGACAATTCTTTGGAATTTGGGTTTGGGTCTACAGCACATCTTGTCCCAGAGATTTTGATGGCTGGCTAGTCCAAGAAGAACTTAAAAGTATACAAAATACAATTTTAGGCCATGTTTAGCAACTTTGCTCAAATCCATATAATCCATAGACGTTTGCACAACTGGTACAGAATCACATCTAGGGTCAGTAAGACTTTTTAATAATTTTATTTAGCAAGGATGCATTAAATTAAAAAATAACAGGAAAGACATTTCTACACTTTTTAAACAAACAAATTTTTATTCATTTCTATTAATAAAAAATAAATAAATAAAAGTTTTTATATAGGCCTAATTGTGAATTTGCCAAATATACGTATGTTTCTGTAGTAAAGCATCTGTAAAGGTTCGGAAAACACCAAATGTGCATTTTCTTCAAGTAACACTGAAGACTGGAGACTAGAGTAATAATGGCTGCTGATAATTCAGCTTTTCTGTAAGAGGAGTTAATTACTGTATGTTGTATAGTGTATTAAAATAGAAAACAGTTATTTTAATTTGTAAAGATATTTCACAATAGTACCGTTATTTCTGTGTTATCATCAAACAAAATACAGTCTTGGTGAGCAAATTATAAATAAATAAATAAATAAATAAAATAACCAACCTCAATAACTCACCAGCTCCAAACTGTGTGTATTGTATGTATATGGATGATGTTTCATTTATTAATTTTAGACCTGGGCCACAAAAGCAGCTTAGAGATATTCCATAACTCGCCTTTCACTTTGTGTGTGCCCTTTCTGTACTGTCAAGTGCCAAGAAGGGGGAAAAAAGAACAAAATGAACACTGACATAATTAGCAATGTAAGGACATTCCTCTCTTTACAGCTTGGGGCGACAACTGACTCGCTGTTTTACTCCAACACTCAGTGACACTTTTTCATCCTGTTCTTCTCTTTGTAGTCCTCGAAGAGATTGAGTTAATTGCTGTTGCGTATTGCTCCGTTCCTCTCTAGCACTGACAATTAGTTCTTTTTGTTATCTTTGTTAAAATTCTCCTCTGTCTCTTGCAGCCACTTTGAATGCTGCAATATGACTCATTACACACATTTGTGATAAACGGCATGGATTAGTCTGTAGTCTTAATTGAGAAAACTATTAGATGTCCTTGTTTGACAAATATTCAATTTTTCCACTAGTCAAATGGCTTTTATTCTCTCAGTTTTATTTATTGGCTTTTTGCTTTAATCCAACTGCAAAGTGCAAGGGGAGAGAAAAAATATTCAAACCCATCTCCATAATGAAACAACAGCTAACCACACCCTCGCTGATCACGCTATTAGTTTATTTTCCCATCTTCGGATATGCTAGATTGTAAAGGTTAGCGTGAAGTGTTCTGTGTAAGTAACTTCCAGAGCAGCTGTGACATTGTGGGACCTGCTTTTCAAACCCAACCTACAGTTCAACTCTAGTTCTCTGTTGTAATTCTAGGGCTTCATGCTTCCATGGTTTCACATGTACTGCATTACCCTGCAAATTATAGCCAGTACAAGCAACATGCTGTTCAGTTTTTCTTTAACCCTTCCTGTAAAATGGTGTTAAGTCCTCAGATGTCTTAGCTGATTGCCTGAGACCTGTTGGGAGGGAATCCGATTAGATTCCTGACCACATGCTCGGAACCTGATCCGATCTCAGCAGGATGTCGATTATAATTGTTTTGAATTCCAGGTAGCACAGCTCTCTAAAGAGAATTCAGGCTGGATTACTGCCTCATCCTCAAAGTCAGAAACCAAAAGCCCTGAAAGCCGACAGAGTGCTTGATTAGGAGAGCTGAGGAGCCCGAGGGAGGCCTTCTTCTCCCGCTGACCCCTTGGATGTGTCATTGCTGATTAATCTACAAAACGTTTGACAGGCCGCCCTTCTTTCATCGGACAAATGCTGTGAGCTTTATCCTTTGCCACGTTCCCCCACCCACCCCCAGATCTCCAGCGAATGTTTCAGCCATGCTGATGTGAACTGCGGCAGGACTGAGGACGTGCGTAGAGTTTTGTTGCTTGTACTGCAAACTGCAAGGTTTGATCTGTTTTACTAAGAAATGTTGCATGTGTGCTCTTTAAACTGTCCTCATGCAGTTCTGTAAAGCACTTCTTTAATGCAATGATTGTTTGTAGAGTAAAACAATCAGTGGTTGATTATTTTAACATCTCTGCAGTTTTTGAGAAACTACTTTTACACAACAGTTTGAAAGTTCATATAACTTAAACAAGATATTGCCAGATATTTTAGTTTTACCAAAGTATTATAAAACACTGTTGACCATCTGTCAACTGTAGACATCGTCAATAGAACACCAAATGTGGCTTCGTCAAAGGGTGCGGTACGACAGATGCCATCCATGCTGCCCGCTTGCTTTTGGAG
>JAUMHR010000017.1:2097728-2118249 GCA_032361145.1 Enteromius fasciolatus | reverse complement strand
TTGATCAAGATCTTGCAGGTTTAATCAACACACCGAAATATTCCTGGCTCCCGGTTTGAGCCCATTCAGCTGGGACAGGACATTCCTCCAAAATAACCCATAAACCCAGACGTATGCGTACTCCCGATTGCGTGAACCCAATGAGAGCGGGAGAAGACTAAAGTCTGCAGCTTTGCTAGCGCTCCGAGTAAATTCCCATGCCTTTGTGTTTCCTGGTCAGGGCCATTGAAAGGCCTTGTTCTAACAAACGAACCATCACACCCAGCTTCGGCTTTGCACTTTCCGTAATGAAGCGTGCCATATGTATGTTCTCACTTTGATGCCCTGTGCATTGACAATAAACAGACGTAAACCCCATGTGCAAAAGTGTCTGGTGCTCTGCATGTGAAATCCTGTGTTATTCTTGGGACTGATTGCGTTGGCATTGAAGGAAAAGGGGGGAAATTATCCCGGTGTTCATGTGTGGTGTCTCATCAGACGTCTGTGAACAGTTTTATGATTTATTACGTTACAAATCCCCATCTTAATGAATTCAGTCTTTTGAGTTGCACGTTTCTCAAAGAAATATTTACATACCAGCTGATTTAGTCAGATACACAATTGTTGTAATGTCATTTTGCATGAAATGTTTATCAATATCTTACGTTATTCTATACATGTTTGTGTGCAGGGTACCAGGGAGACCCTCAGCCATCACTGCAGCATGCTGGGAGATGCTCTGCACAAGGAAAACGACTTTGCTCTCATCATAGATGGAAAGACACTGAAGTATGCCCTCACTTTCGGGGCACGTCAGTATTTCCTGGACCTGGCTCTTTCTTGCAAGGCTGTGATATGCTGCAGGTATGTTACTATACCTGGAGAATTTGCTAAAAATCAGCAAGAATAGCTTAGTAATAGTCTTTGCAAAGTGTTACAATGAAGATTCACTGTACCAGGGGTTTTAAAAATGTGTCACAAGGGGTCACTTGAAAGTGATATTTATTTCAGTTTATTTTGGCTGTTGTACAGAAACGACTAAAAGTTAATAATTTAGTTTGAAAGACAAAAAGTTTCTTCTTTTTTTTCTGTTTTTTTTTCTGGTTAATTTTCACACACAATTCAAATTAGTCTGTCTGTCAGTATGAAAATATCAAGCTGAAACTTCATGAAGAGAGACTATCCCAAGGGAATCTTCGCTTTTGGTGGTCATCAAAAGCCACTTTTCCACTAAGAACTGTCGGTTACGCTTCCAGTTTACACGATTACTAACCGTTCTCGGCCCAGAATTCTAGGCACGTTTACACAACCGTGCTGAACCGTGCAAATAAAGTGCGTCTGCATGATGTCGCCAATAAGGACTAATGACCAATAAGGAATAATGTTCCTATTTAACTATATCAACAATTTTTTTTATTTCATGGTACAATATATATTACAATATTTTTTTTTTAGGTTATGATATCACAATGTCACAATGCTGCCCAGATCAAATTTCTGGCCGTCAAATTTCTTCAACCGTTCAAAGGCAATAAAGCGGCAAAAATAACTCATTAAGTACTCCTGCGCTCTATGTGCTGCGTCTTAATGTGCACAAGTCACACTTGTTTTTAAACCGCAGTGCTTAAAAACATGTGAAGACAATACATTTTCTTGACCATAGCACAGCAATGTCACATGAACGTGTAACTGCAATAGAGACAATAGTAGCAATCTCTACTGGTTGACAAATTTCTACCGGTTATTCATATCTACTGGTATAGCGCACATTCCTACCACAAACAAAATGATTATTTTTCCATTATAATCAGATGCCATTTAAATTTAATTACATTTTTTACATTTATTTGTGTTGCTAAACCAAAGTACACAGGACGCTGCACGGTCATGCTCTGCTTGAATGTTTACTGTTTCACAGGTGGATGTAAATATGTCTTTGCAGGTTAATAACCCTTTTTGTCCCTCCAGGGCCATCATTGGACATTTTTCTGCACTTACAAAAACATCAAGTGACTGGCAGACAATTACAGGGAAATGCCGCTGTGCTGTTTAAAGAACAAATTACCTTCCCTTTAGGTCACAACCTTCCCAATAAACATAATTATACTAGCTCTCAAAGCAGTAATTTACTAATGAGTGTTATTTTTTTTATAATAGTAGATTGTAGTCAGAATGTCTGTCAGTTGTACACAAAGTTAAACCGTGTGTTAGCAGACTAGTATGAACCTTTCCAAAAAATGCTACACCGCGAAAGAAACATATGAGCAACCAATTGAGCGTGACAAGGAACTGCCAAAAATCAGGGTCAATTTCCAGAAACGAGCACCACAGGTGCCACAGCCATTATGCAATGCTTGATGTAATCTATCCGATCTGCTTTCACTCACTACACACACACACACGCACAACATACGAACAGCCACACGGTGTCCTGAGGAGTGCAGATGAATAAATGTTCAAACTGACTCTAGAGGTCTCCTGCTATATCGGCAGCAATCTCCGGTTCACTGGAGAGCCTTACATCACTCTACGCTCATTGCTTACAGGATGACCTGTGAACGTTAAACTGGGGTTAAACCCCGGAGGAGCTTTTCTAGCTAAAAGCGAGACCTTAATTTGATTTGCTGACACAGATGATGCAGTACTGTAATGTGCTGTGTTTGTTTGTTTCTGAACTTGTTTTTTAGCTGCAGTGATGCTGCTGCAATATGTGAGCTATTTTGGCTATTTTTTTGTTTTTTTTTAAACCATGTGAACAAGCTTACAAAATAATCAGAAATAAATTGTTGAATCAGTTTCAGTCATATGGGATATTTTTGTGATTTTAAACAACTGTACTCATTATTTGTTATGAAATAATAGGACATATTATAACGAATGCAATTCTATTTCAAATAAAGTTCTTTTAAGCTTTCAATTAATTAAAGAATTCTGAAAAATTGTTTATTTTTTAAAAATTGTTATTGTTTCCACAAAAGTATCTCATCCGTTTTTAACATTTTATAATAAATGGAAATGTTTTGAGCAGCAAATCAGCATATTAGTTTGATTTCAAGTATCAGGTGACATTGAAGACTGGATAAAGTAATGCTGAAAATTCAGCTTTGCCATTACAGGAATATCTTGGATTAAAATATATGTGTGTGTATAATTTGTATGCATTAAATTGAAATAATATAATAATAACATTTTACAATATTCTTATGTGAATGTAGCAATGGTGAATCTTATTTTAAAAACATCAAAAATGACTGTCCTTAAAACTGAACTGGTTTTAGTTTAGATGTTATTTGGTGGTGAAGGCACAATGATGGATAAGTTCAAATGGATCATTTTAATTATTACTTATTTAATTCAATTCACTGCTCAAATAGCAAATTACTCAAGTCTGATAGTTTGAAGTTCTCTTTTAACCTTTCTTTTATAAAGAGATGTTGTTTAGTGTGATGTTGTGATGTGACCGCAGCTGTTGAGGTCACAACAGACAGCCAAGAAATCAAACGGTTGTCAACACTAATAATTGGCAACAAGAAAAAGTAGCCTCAGATCCCTCTGTAAAGGTGTCATTGCAAATCTGCAATTAAGTTGAAAATCTCTAACCTCTTTTCTTGTGGAAAGAAATAAAATGTCAGTTTCAATAATGTTCCACATCATATAATTTGTTGTCTAATTGTAATTTTTTATTAATTTATTTCCCAGGGTTTCACCTCTGCAGAAGTCTGAGGTGGTTGAGATGGTGAAAAAACAGGTGAAAGTGATCACACTGGCCATTGGTGATGGAGCCAATGATGTGGGCATGATCCAGACCGCTCATGTGGGTGTTGGCATCTCTGGCAATGAAGGACTGCAGGCTGCCAACTCATCAGACTACTCTATTGCACAGGTGAGATCAGATTGCACATGCCTGCAGGAAGAAAGAATCGGTTAGATAAATTACGGATTAATTAAACAATTTAACTTTATTATAATTACATGGTGAAATTTAAATGAATACAAAATCATGCAGCATTATAAATGTAAAATTACAAAAAATAAAACCAAATGTGCTACTGATATGTGCTAAAACCGAAGCACATACAGTATCAGTTCTCAATGTAACCTGACACTTTTGTCTTGTCACTACAGTGCGACTCCCAGGAAATAAATCTGCTACTAGATTATGTATCTAGGGTGAAGGGTTAAAACCCGTGGCTCATAGATTCTGCAGTCTGAGATGTCGGTCAGTTCAGTTTACATAGCTTGAGTGTTCACTTACTCAAACCCCTGCTGCCGGTGAAACGGGACCTGTCCCTCTTATGTAAACTTAATTAAAAAGATGTTTCGTAATTCACAGATTTTGATACAGCATAATCTTCATTGTGTTTTTAACAAAAGAGGAGCTCAAGTGTCGCCAACTACTGTCAACATCTCTCTCCATCTCTGTCCCAAGTTTCTTTTCACGTTTTGTTCAGTTCGTGGAAACATCCCTCTTCACACTTGTTTTTCTATACTGCCCCGAGCTGTCTGTTCACTGGCCTCATGCATCGTATTACCCAAGAAAGCATCTTGTCTTTTCTTAAGTGCCCTCATCGTATTGTAGGTGGAGGCGGGTGGAGGTAGTAGGGAATGCGGGCAGGTTCATAAAGTCTCCTGAACTGCCTTCCAGCTAAATGGCTTGTATGTGCTGGATCAGACGGCAAACTTCAATGTGCAGTGCCGGCAGCTAGTATTTATTAATCATCCTGAACCAGTGTCATCTTGATTTGCACTATAAAGTTTTTCACAGTGCTGCTATACATACTGTATGGTGTCATATGTAAGTATTAAATTAAATAAAACCACACTGTGTATTGTAAATAACAATGTTTTAAACTTTAAAAGCTTGTGTAAGTAAGTGATGAGTTATAATGTGTACAATGGACACAAGTGTTGTTCCCGCCGTCACCACAACAGCTTGAGGTTGTCTAATTTAGCACATTCTTCCTGCTGCACTAATAGTGGTAAGGCTTTCCTTATGTATGCATATCTTTACAGGTACTATTTTAGCTGTATTTCTTGTGTCCCCTTCAAAAATTATGGGGACACAACTGTTAGACTAAATGTATGTCCCTGTGTGTGTGTATAAATATATATATGTACAGTATATCTGTAAGCAGTAGGGTCCGAGAGGCTGTGCTGTTGCATGAATAAATCTCAGCTGAAGGGTGTTAGGCATGACTGGATTATTAAGATTAAATATTTCCTACTTGCACACTACAGCAAAAGATATAAATTACTGACTTTTAACCATTTTACTACTGGTTTTCTAATAATTTTGGTCACCATGTAAATAGATTTTCTACAATATAAAATAAATATATATTGTTATGTATCGGGAAATATGGAGTAATAGTGTTGTCAAAAGACATTACCGGTACTCTGGTACAAAGGTACTAAAAAAATTTAAGTATCAATAATGATTTTTGTATATTTTATTTTTTTGTTGTTGCTTTAAAGGAACCGTGTGTAAGAAATGTATTGTAATAATCATAAAATGTCTCTATTATGTTTAACAGGCATTAAGAAAACATGTTAATTTCAAGTACTCATATCGCCGACAGTAGTAGTACAGCCTGGATATTCTCGTTTAAAAAGCGTAGTTGCAGCCCTCAACTGATTTTTATGTTGTCATGTTTTGTTTTGGCCTGAAGCGCCACCCTCCATCTATCTCCCAATCATGAAGTCAGTAGGGTTTCAGGCATCCAGGTTGCCTGATCTTCATTAAAGTGACTCGACTGCAGCAGCTACTAAAAAAATGTCTATCATTTTGAGTATGAAACCTAAAAGACCTCGCTATGAATCAGTAATACGGTGTGACAGTGCGAAATAAGACAAGGGTTTGCATTGGAGAAGCGTTTGAACGATGGAGATGGATAAAAGCAGCTTATCTGGCAACCTCTAGTCAATGAGGAGGGGAGACACCTGTACCAGGTTTGGCTATTTCTTACATACGGTTCCTTTAAATAAATAAATAAATAATTTTTAAAAAAACTTTAAAAAAAAAAATATTTTTTTTATTTTTTTTTTTTTAAGTTTATTTTTACTTGTATCGGTACCCAATACAGATATTTTGATAGCGTGACAACACTATGGAATAATATTATATGGAGTATATATTATCCTTGAGTATGGGATCCATATTCTCCATAAAAGCCATTAAAGGTTGGTGTATCAATTATGATACTGACCCAATTTTAGATTTTCTTTTTGTTTTGTCTAAAAGTTAAATAAACTGTCCCATCCCATCAAACTTTACGTGATTAAAACGCATCCATTTAAAATATAAATTTAAATGATGGTATATTAGTTAAATTTTACTATACGTTTAGATAGTATATGTACTATACATTTAATTCTAAATTAATATGCAGTACTGTTGGTAGCAGATTTTAAAGTATATATCTAACCCATGTGCTGCCCAAGTGTGAAATTAATTTAAAGCTAAACTCACAACAGGGCTCTTCACAGTGTTAAGATGTGATTTAATTGTTTACATGAAGGGATGAATCATTGTGAGCTGGAATGCTGCTGTGCTTCAGCCTCACACTAGACCATCTATAGATCAGCAGCTTTTAAGAGAGCGGCTCCGTATCCAGACTCCACTGTAGTCTGTCTGTCATCAACTCCCTCTCCTCACATCCAGAGGTCAAACAGCCCCTGAGCCCCTCAAAGGCCCTTACATCCCGCCCTGCTGTTCCCGCCTTTATAGAAGTGACTGGCTGTTTGTTTTAGAGCGCTGATGTTCATAACACTGTCACATTCAAGATGCTCTTTAGGAAATAAAACACGGCATCCCTAAAACATCCTTTGATCGTGTTTGCATATAACACACATTACACGTTTACACTGTCATGGAGGGTCACTGCAAGCCACTAATCTTGAGCACCTGTACAAGCTCGGCTGTTTGCATATTGTATTTATTTCAGCGGCCGTATAATGGGTTACAGTGAAACAAACAAACTTGTATCCGTTATGCTTTGTAAACAATAACATGTAAGGTCACGTCGGTTGTTTTTTCGTTAGTTTAATTTCATAAACTGTTTAAAGAAAAGCTTTCACATAGATCTGTCTCTGTTATCCTGATTTTGATCTGCACGTAAACACCTTCATCAGTATCTTATTTGGAGAGCGAAGCACATCTCTGTTTACGTTTTCATGTCTAAGCCAGACAAAAACACAATTTTATGAATTATCAGCGAAATGCTGTGCATGTGAAACCACTCAGTGTTCACTCCGTCCTCCTAAGTGTCAAATCAGAAGTAGAGTTTTGGTGCTGAGCCTGTTTTTGGTGTGTGTTGTGCTGAAGTCAGCAGAAGATTTGGTGAAAATGTTTAGTAAATATATTGATCTACTTAATCTTTTGCAATATACGTGTATGAAGCAACATAATAAATTGGAGGAAAAACTACTCATCGAATGTTTGAAAAAAAACATCTGTTTGGCTTGATGAAAGTTAAACACACAGTGACAGCAACACAAACAGAATTTTATATTCGGTAAATCTGACAGAATCCAGATTGAAGCTATTTATACAGTATCTACAGTTTTAGAATACTGTAAGGAACATTTTGATCAAAATCATATTTTGTGACAATCAGGTTAAAACTAATTCTTAGTGGCCAGCTGATAAACCTTTCATAATAAGGTAGTTATTAAAAGTCAAACTTAATGTGTTAACCAAAAACATACTTTGTTTTTGCACAGCTGCAAAAATCTTTCCTCGGCTTTTCAACAAAATAAAACTGATTGTAGCTGGAATTCTTAGAAATATGGGTGAGATGCTGTTTGTCTTGTCCATGCAATTCCAGGCTTCCTGTTGCCCAGCATGGATAAGATTGTCTCTTTATTTTCAAATCCAAAACCGCTTTCTGTGTTGGCTGGGGAACTGTAGATCTTGTGTAAACGATCGGCCTTAATGAACTTATCTCTGTCCTCCCTTCTGTCTCACAGTTCAAGTACTTGAAGAATCTTCTGTTGGTTCACGGTGCTTGGAATTACAACCGCGTTGCCAAGTGCATCCTGTATTGCTTCTACAAGAACATTGTGCTTTACATTATTGAGGTAAGAAATTCTTGCACCATGTCTCATCAAACTCATGGGATTTACAAAAAGAATGACAGAGCTGCAAGCCTTTTATTGCATTAACCATTAATGTCCTTTTCATGGAGATTGAATGACCACTCTTTAATGGATGAACTGGCATTGCATGCATGTCTCCATCCCGCTGTAGGAATGCAGGTCTGTCTATGTAAAGTCCACAAGCCATCCATCTGTGATGGTATTTGACTTTTTCCAGGCCTGGTGCTGATAGCCGGTTCAGAGACCTGACTTGACAAGTTAAAGGGCTGCTATCAGCACCAGCTTTATCATGAGAGGCGTTTGGCCATTTTGATCTGCAGCACGCTTGGTTTAGGCGACGTTACACCTCAGGGACAAGCTTTAGGTTTCCTCAAGAGCTGAAAGAAGAGTTAGTAGCAGACTAGTGGTCTGAAAGCAACATTAAGCCGTTATGTCTCTTTATTTAATGCCTTTGAAATCCATGAAATGGACCTTTGGTCACACTAGTCTTGTCCTAGTATGGTAAGGCTACAGTATAGAACAAAATGTAAAGTATGTGTCCAAATTTAAACGCATTATGTTGCATTTTCCTATAATTCGATTTGTTGTAGTTTGAAATAAATAAATAAGATTAAATAAATTAAAATTGGCACTTTTTCACTTCCAGACAAAGACAAGAAGCCTTTTAATCTCTAATGCATCCAAGGAGTAGCTTGGTAATTTTTGCTTTATCCATTCTATCTCTTTTGTAAAATGTTCCCTCTGTATGCAGCTTACTACGATTTGAAACCGACCAACACCAGTATTCATGAGCTGAACAACTTCAGCTGAAACATGAGCACTTCAAAAATTCATCTTTTTTCCCCTCGGCCCTCTTGCTCTTGTGTGCCACTTGACCCGTGAACTTTTTCCCTTCATCTTGATTTTGTTTTATGTGCTGTGGTAAATCTCTGAAAAGCCCCTCAGATTTCTCTCTGTTGGCATCCACTGCTGCTGTAGATTGTGAGAACAAGGATAAGGAGATGAACCGGGGCTTCGAATGACCGTTGCTTTCTTCTGCCCTCACTAAATGTACAGCATGGCACAGTTTGTGAGTTAGTTCGGCCCATTTCATGGCCATTTCCTGTTTACATGCTTCTGTGCAGTTTAGATGTGGGAATCTGCTGTGGTCATGTTCATTAATGCAGTGAGGTTTTTTCCCTCTATTTTAAAATTGCGTAGATTAAATCCATGGGAATCTCAGAGCCCTGTGAGCAGTTATCGCTCAATGAATTTGATATTTTAAACATTTTCGGTCATAGTCATGCCGGGTGGCTTTCATGTGTTTTTTCTTTTGGGTTTTGCCGTGGGGTTGTCGTATTTTGTTCCACAATGAAAGTTCCCCTTCAACACAAACATTTCTAACTGTGATCACATTTCACACATTCTCATCAATCAAGAAACAAGCATGTCTTTCCTTTTTTTCTTCTTCTTCTTGTTTTGCATAAGAGGTGGCACTGGAACAACTACGTCCAGTAAATGGCCTTACCCGAACACGCCCTCCGAATATTTCTAGCCACTTTTCCTTTTTGTCCTTTTCTCTTTAAGCTCTGCTTTTGAGTCTCTAAGAGAACTGAAAGCACCCCAGCTCCTAGAGGTGAATGTATCTCCTCCTCTGCACATCTTTTGTTATGTGCAGAAAATGTATTCCCCCTCTCCGTTAGGGGCCTTTTGAATATAATAGGAGCAAAGCTTTACTGTTTCCTTGCCTCACACCAAAAACACCTCTGTTTTGTAAGAGCTTGACATTCAAGACACTTGCTTCCCAAGGGTCGGTTAAAAGGGATACATTTGTCGCCCTAATAGGTTTACCTTTGAGTCCGTGAAGACTTTTCTTCATCTCATTTTTCCAGATATTAACCTCAAGGAAGTGGAATAAGGATGTTAGTGGCTGTTTTAGCCTTCTCAACATGTGGTTAGCAATGGATACGTGCACATCTTTTTTTTTTTTTAACCATCCAGTGTTGATTCCTATATATATTATACTAGCTTTAGAATGGTTTCTATTGTTTCAGGCTTATTTTTTTCCCAGCTGTAACCACACAATAGCACATCTTCCATACATTGTCAGACAAATAAGTTTGGGTTAACCTAAACGTTTGTCATGCTGGTTTATTTAGACTTTGGTTTGTGGTCTTGCATTCTTTCGACATGAGCAAAAATTAACCCGGGAAAAAGAACTTTTCAGAAACTTAGTTGGATTAGCTGCTTTGAGACATGCAGAAAGCCCCTCTTACAACCAAATTGCTGTGCTTGCTGTCATTATCCTGCTGGGCTCTTGAGAGCTTGATTGACAGCTCTTCAGCAGGCACCAGAAGGGCTGACGGACGAGTAGCATTTCTGAGGTAATTACAAGGGCCTCATTCAGACAGAGCGGCAGGCTTAGAGAAAGACTGCAGGTCTGAGTAGAGGCCCTGGGCCCTGCAGTCTCACTGGTGCCATCATTGAAAAACACCCAACTAGTTCTTTTGGTTCTTCTCCCACTCACACTTGCTATTCAAAGTGTTTTCTGAATATTTAGGTTTTATAGTATTGTTAAAAATGTTCATGTTTATACTAGAGGTGGGTGATATAGGAAAAATATCATATCACAATTTTTTCTGGGGAAATCACGATTCATGATTTAAGAGCTGCACGCATCTAATATACTGCCACATTTTTCTCTTGATTGTTTACTTTCACTTTAGACACGATTAACTGTGTTTAACGCTGTGTGTTTGTGACAGTATTACCACAATCACATGTGATAAATATCTTAGTTCAGTAATTAGGTGCTGTTTGACAGGCTTTTAGTGTGCGTGCGCTTCAGGTGTATGTGCTGGAAAAGTGCATTCGGACAGACTTTAAAGCGAATAATGTACTTTTTTTTAATTGTGAATCAGTGCAGAGTCCGGTGAGTGTAATTCTACCAATGAGTTAACACTGATGTGAATGTATGCTGTGTTGTACAGCACATTGAGACGGAGATGATACAGTAAAATAGCACAATACTACGATATTCCTTAAAAAAAAGCAGATTGGGGAGAAATTTTTATCGTGCACGTTCAAAAATCGTCATATCGCCCACCCCTAGTTTATACATACACACACACTAATACACACAGACATGGAGCAAAGAGGTGCCGTCTTTCTTTCTTTCTTTCTTTTTTTTTCTCTCCGTTTGGGTTCTTCCCACCCAACATGGAGACAGAGGATCGGGGTAGAATCACAGATTTTAAAATTCTCTAAAAATGATGCAGAGAGCCCCACAGGATGACTCTCATGGGGGCACACTCTCGCTCTCTCACACACACACACACACACACACACACACTCTTTTTCAGATTGTGCAGCAGAGGGTAGAGGGCAGTCACACCTCCACGCCGAGCGGCTCTGAATGAGCCAGAGGAGCAGAAGAAAGAGAGCCCTCCACACTATGTCCTCGCTCCCTAATGAGCAAATCAATGAATCTGTCTCATTGAAGGAAGCGGGAGAGAGGGGCACTCACAGGACCCAGAGGACCAGGCCAAAACGCTCTCTCATATGCATGTACTGCTGCTCATGAATAGAGGCTTTATTTTGACTTAGCACAACAATATCCTGCAGCCCGTAGCCCCTCAACGAGGCAGACTCGCATTAATTCAGCTCTCTGACCCACCTGTTTGACTGCCAGCATGCCCCTGGCCACAACTGTTCGGGTTTTTTATGTGGCTTTTGATCAAAATGTGGTCATGAGGGAGTTCTGTGTCTGGAATCTGCCTGCGAGGAGGAAAACAGCATCACATGCGATGCGATATTGCTAATTTATTCATGTTGTGTGTGCGAATGGGTTTCAGAAGCAGCAGATCTCTTTTAAAAACAATATCACGGTAGAATGCACCTGATGGAAAGGAAAATGGGAGTTGGAACGGGTGGGCGTGGCTGTGGGGGGCGCATCGGGGGAGTGCGACCAATCCTCCTCTCTTTCTTTCTCTATGTAGAGGCTGAAGGGGAGGGGTGACAGACATTTGTTTTGGGAACATTTTCACGCATTGGCTCGCTCTATTGAATGAGGGCCTGGTGGATGTGCTCTCTCTGTGTGTGTGTGTCTGTGTGTGTGTGTGTGGACTGGTGGGGCCTGCAGTCGGAGGGGGTTCTGTCAAAACCCTAAAAATTTGTACCAATTCACGCTTTCATAATGGAGTTAAATGAAGCGAGGAAATGTCCGCCTGGCCGTTACACTGCACAGGAACCTGGGGTCTGCTTAGCAGTCGAGTCTCTCACACACACATTCTCAAGACTGATTGAGCATCTCAGTCATTTCAGTATAATTGTGGTCTGTATACAGTAGAGAAGCTCACAGCATTTGAGTGTAGCAGAAATTGAATGGTGCTGAACGTTGACTCCAAGTCATATTATTTCAAACTTGTATTTTTTGTCCATAGACCACAAAAAAAACATGTTTGCTTGTATGTTCACTGCTCTTTTCTATACAGTGTAAGTGAACAGTGACCAGAGGCTGCATAAGCACTAAAAATTAAAAATGTACATTTTAAAACTTATTTTATATTTCACAATAATACTGTTATTACTGAGTTTTTGAAATGGTTAATACGGTTTTGGTGAGCATTGAACAGTATAGATGGCAAATCGGTATTTAAATTAGAGAATTTTGAAAGCCCTTTATCTGTGTCACACAATCCTGCGTTTTGACATATATAAATGGCAAATGTCTCCTTTTTTCTCTCTCATCCAATTTTTGATTCTTACAGATTTTCCTCTCTTTAAAACAGCTGCTATGAGATATTATCACATTCTCAGGTTTCTAGATGACTATGACGGAGTTGTGTGCCAGACTAGTCAAACTAATAGAGATATTAAGTGATGAGCTCCATCTCCATGGCATATGGTTTAGATACACATTCTTCTCTCTTCTCCTTTTCATTTGTGGTCTTTTCCCTGGCCTCCACCCTTAAGCCCAATAACTCACATCTTTCAGTTCTTTAAATGGTTAAATCAAGTCCTTTTGCACTAATCTGGTTTTTGTACGGTCTTAAAAATTTAGTGTAATAGAAGGTCTGATCTGTGATCAGTTGTTTCTTCTATGAGACACTGGGGGTTGATCAAGGTGGAAAACGGAGCATCTGATTTACGAGCCGTTCTGGCTGAAGTCATGGGAACTGTTGAAGTCTCCCTCTCTCTTACCTCCAGCACTGACGCCCTTCCTCTCTCATTCCTGCCTGGGGTAGTCCTTTTAGTAATGATGTGTCAAGCCCAGGTTGTGGCTTCGCATGACAACTTAGTGGGGCTTCTCTATGTTTAGATGTTTTGAAAACCTTGACGGTGCGTTTGCTAAAGTAGGGGATTAACTGTTATCTCACAGCTGTTCTCAATGATAGTAGACTGTAAATCTTTGTATCAAAACAGTCTAGATAAAAGGGAAAATGTTTCCATTATCTTAAAATAAAAAAAATAATAATATATTTTTATTAGATTTATTATATATTTATGTGTTCTATTTTTATTTTTTAATTATTTGTTTGGTTATACTTAACATTTGATTCATTTTTATTAAATAAATGTCAACATTTCTTATCTTGAACATTTAACCAAGTAAACATTTTCATTTATTTATTCAAATGCATTAAAATTAAAAATTCAATTTTACATTTTGTGCTGATTTTCTTTCTAATTACTTTAGAAAGCATCATATAATAAAAATTCTCAATAGTAGAATTTTCAATAGAGCTCTGACTTTTGGGCCTCCACCACGTATATGAAAAAGTGACCTAAAGCTTGCTTATTTGTTCTCCAAGAGTGATTTTGGAACAAACCATTTGCAGCGATCCAGCGTATGAGACTGTAGAAAGGACTGATGGGGTCAGTTCGCTGCTGCTTTCATGAGAGATCGCTCTCTCTCGGGTCATTTCTAGCACTGAGAGGCCCCACAGAAAACAACAGCCATCGATCAACCTAAATTAAAATCCGCTAGGAGCAAAGTTAAGCGTGCGCAAAGTGGGGAATATATGATTAATGATGGTATACATTTACTTTTTAGTCACACGTTCATGTAGTAATGGTTATCATATGGCCTGTCATTGCCCTTTTAATATGTTGCCATTTCCTTTAGGACTACTTGGGAAGCATATAGTTAATCTTTTCAAATAAAAACTGGCTTTGTTTCTTGTGTTTGATTTTATTATAAACATATCAATGAATCTATTCTTTGTATTGTATTACATGTTTTTATTTTAATAATGTGTTTACGTAATAGGCTAAAACATAGACATCTATGAGTTGTTCATCGTTGCGTTGTCTTTTTGTCTTTCAGATCTGGTTTGCGTTTGTGAACGGCTTCTCCGGTCAGATTTTGTTCGAGCGCTGGTGCATTGGCCTGTACAACGTGGTAAGAGAGTTTGCATTCGCACATCTGTCTGGGGGTGTGATTTACTCTCCCCTCTTCATTACTGTGAGAGGGAATGTGTTAAAACGCCTCCCCTGTTGCGCTCAGGCAAGAAACTCATTAGCCGCGGCACCCCAGCCGGCTCCTTTACTGCGGCCCGTGTCAGCACCATCCTGAAAAATCTCCCTCTTATTTATGACCGCTTGTCAAGTCTGTATTCCCTCCGTGCCCAGAACTATGTCCTGAATGTGCTGCAACAACAGACGCTCATGCCCCAAAGAGCTGCGTTAAACAGGTCAGCGGTAGATGATAAAGGAACAGGTTGAATCCATACCGTTTGGGTGGAGTCCTGTGAACTGGGCTGCCTTAGTGCTTGGTGATAGGAATTGATGCTGTTAATTAACATGTTTTCAACAGGAAGGAAAGTTATTCAAGAAAAAATTGTTCCTGGTGGAGTACGTTTTTCCATTTTGCATGAACCAAGATACGAAGGAAAAAGGACTAAGCCACCCGACTCGCTGATTGTCCCGAGAAATTTTTTCTTTACGCCTGAACAAAAAAACAAATTTGAACACGGCTTCCCATCAGCCTTGTGTAATGGATCATTGGTGTTGTGAGGCCAGTAACAGCTCAGCCCGACGCATTCTCTCTTTATCTGAGAGAGGAGGAATTCCAGCACATCAGAGGGGGGTCTGTTGGATGCAACGGGCCGAAACCACCCCTGAATGGAAAAGGCCAGCCGACCATGTCAGCCGCTCCAGCTGGGCCAGCAAGAGACACTTACGACTGACCCCGCAACCCTCTCTGGACCATAATAACACCCCTCTCGCCTTCAACAGCTGCTGCACGGAGAAACGTTAGAGCTCCGCAGAAAAATAAAAGCATCCAGGAGATCTGTTAACAAGCTGCAGGCACAGTGGCAGATGTTCGTTTAGAGAATTGTTTTTTTGCACACGGAGAGAGAAAGCACAAATATGATAAATGCCAGAAAGTTACGTGCTCATTGAGCTGCACCAAGCAAGCAAATGAAAGCAGCAGACGTGGGGTGCATGTCTGGTGCTCAGGATAGAAAAGTAGTTGTCTAGACTGTTATGTGTTTTTAGGTATCTATTTTTATTTATTTTTCTCTTTTTCAGTGATTATTAAGGCTGCCCTCTACTAAAGATTTTTTAGTAGTCATTCTATCGTAGTTTTTATTTGGTTTACATATCAGTTTACCATTTAAGTTTGTCACAAATTAGTTTCTGTAATGAGAACTAGGATAATAATATTTCTGGGGGAAAAAACATTGCTGATGCGACTAGTACTGTGTGATTTTAGTACTAGTGCTTCTGTTTTGCGTTTTTTATTATTTAGTATGATTTTATTTCATTATCAATTTTATTGTCTGCGTAACAGTTTGACTTTTAGTTACATTTTCAGTGATTTTTGTTTTTCTTTTATCGCTTGTTAGATCTTCACTGCTTTGCCTCCTCTGACTCTGGGCATCTTTGAACGCTCCTGCAGGAAAGAGAACATGCTCAAATACCCTGAACTGTACAAAACCTCCCAGAATGCAATGGGCTTCAACACCAAGGTAAATACAGACATGTAGTATAAATACGTTTTGCTGAATATCCATGAGTGTGCGCGCTGCCATGATAGACAGCCCACTGATTGAGGGATGAAACACATTTTTATAATTCCTTTATAAAGGTAAAGAATCTCTTGTAATAAATGCATAAATGATAAACTAGTATTTTAGTTCATTTCTATTGATGATGATGACTTTGCTGACCCTATAGGCAGGTCATGCTGTGTACACTTTACTGACCTGTGTTTGGTGAACAGTTTGGAACCTACCACTGAACACCACTGAACAAACAGATCCTGTTACGACTCCCTACACCCGTAAAAAAGTCAACGGCAAGACCTTGTTGCTTTAGCCGTCCATTAAACCATCCCTCTCTGTCAGCCTTTCTGCTTATCTGAGATGTCTTTGAGTGTTCATCTCCCTTTTTAGAAGGTCATAAACCCATAAGCCAGTCCCAATGTGAAGCTTCGTTCTCAATGTCAAATATATAAACTACTTCTAATTTAGGCTTTCAATATTGCACACAGTCTAATATATGGATGTTTGTATGATGTTCCTATACATTTTTTGGTTCTTAAAGCATTATTTACAATACTAATAATTGTTAATGTTATTAATAGAAGTTAGAATTAGATGTCTTTAATCTTAATTACATACCCAATTGTAGTGAAATTCTGCAAGTCTTTCGGTTTCAGATACCTTAATAGTGTCTCTATAGGAAAAGCATATTTCCATCCACTTTCACAGATTGTCTGTGACTGCTGGCTTTGCGTCTCTCTGTGTTAATAAAGCTGTCTCGTCTCCAGCTCCGGCGTGTCTGCGCTGGTGTCGCCTCACAGCCCTGCTCCACAGCCATGGAGACCCATTTACCACCACACTGACACGGATTACAGACAACACAACCCGTGGGGTCAGGAGGGAGAGAGAGGGAGAGACAGATTTACAGGCCATTTGTAACACAAACACCGTAATTCTTACTTCAATTGTTCAATGCAACAAAAAAAAAGCTTTAATGGGAAAAAGTAAGACTGCGACATAAATAAGCATGGAAGTAGGTAACTACAGCAGAATAATCCTTAACAGATATTTCTCTGTAATGAAATGAATGATATATTTGCTTGGACCAAAAAAGCAAAGACAGAGTTAATAGATATATAGGGGACGGTAATGAAAACATGTGTTGAATACTCTAGCATTGTCCAATTTGTGAACACAAGATTTTTTTTTTAAAGAATTGGTTAAACAATCTTAATGACTTGGTAAAACTAATGACTAAACGTTATCTGTGTACAGAATGGACACTTTATTTGTAAATAAAGCCTGTGGAAGCAGAGAGAAACATTGAGGAGAAGCAAAGAGTGTGAAATATTTAGGTCTTTACCCACCATGTCCCCTTTCACATTTAATTACGTAGCTTTGACACTAAAGTCTCCCTAATAACGACAAAGCCCCTCGTAGACCCCAGGATAGCAGTTATTGCACTCATTCAGCGCACTGCAGCCGCCATCCCTCCCTCTTTCTCTCTTTCTTTCTCTCCCTTTTTGGCTTTATTTGTAGCCCAACATAGTTGGAGAAGGCTTATTAGAGCGTCTGGCAATAGTTGGCGCAAAATAAAGTTTATCCTTTCATGCTAGTTTAAGCAATTAAGCTGTCACACAGAATGCAGTGCTTTGCTTCAGGCAGGACAGACGGCCATTCACACCTACATTCTTAGCAACCTGCTTAGAAACGGAGGAGTTTGGGGCCTCCCTGTGACAAATGATTATGAACGTTTATTGATTTCATTAGCATTCATTGCAGGACTGTGCGTTTAAAGCACCAGGCGAGGGTGAGAGCAGGTTGTTTCACATGGCACATTAGGATTGTTTTGTTTCGGGTGGTTTTGTTTTATTGCCTGCTATGTGAAAGTCCGGTCACAGTAGAATGGATTCATGTCTATAGTGTGCAGAAAGGGTTGTGAATACTTGTACACAATTTTTCAATACTTGGTTATAAATTTAAATAAACCCTAAACCTTAAGTATTATTTTAGTTTAAAAGATTAGGAGTGGTGAGATATCGAGGCCTTCTGAAGTGTTTTGTGGGATGAGCTGGCTGTCTGAGGGCCGGAGCCCTGAGCTTTGTTTTGCTTTGCCGATAGCGGAGGTGAGAGGGTCAGGGCAGAGAGGCCGAAAGGTCATACAGGGCCTCTGTGAAACAACACAGAACAAGACAATCTCAGGGTATTCCTCTTTTCTCTCACTCTCTCATTCTCCTCTCGTTTCTCTGCATCCCTTCCCCCTTGAGAGATTTCATGGCTGCCACTTGTGGCAGTTGTTTCAACATTTACAGATTCTGGATCATTTATCCACCTTTTGCTAACGAACCTTTTAAATGAGATTGTGATCATAAGATTGTGCTACAAATACTTCTCTTACTCTTAATCTTTAATTTGTCTCCCCAAACCCTTGTGTCTCTTTCACATGGATGCTGCAAAATGTAATTGTTGTGAAGTAAAGATATTACTATGACACGTCCATAATATATGGATAGAAGGATCTTTCGGAGTTATTCATGGTATGTTGAAATTAATTTATTAATGCTTATAAACCATCTAAATTTACTCTTAATGCATGATGGCTGAAGGATGAGTGAAATAATATTACCTCATTCTACACAGTTTTTGAAAATGACACGAACCTTTTCTAATTGTTTAGTGTAAACAGACGGTACTCCCATAATTAGCCCTTTTTGTCAGATGCTAGCCTTTTCTAAAATTAAAGTAAAAGGTGAATACTGGAGTGTTTCAGTTCCAGTTTTGCCATAACAGCAGTAAATTAGAGTTTTAAGTTGTAATAATAATTCACTGTATTACTGACCCCAAACGTTTAAACAAAATTTTGTGTGATAATTTAACATTACTTATTTACATGGCTTGTCTTGTAAGTGTACCCATATATTCACAGCACTTTATATTTAACGTTTGCTGTAAGATGCATATTTTATAAAATACTGCTTTTTACTTACTTTGATTTTAAAAACTTTTGTGTTGATGACTGAAAAAGAATTTAAGTCTTTTTTTCCTCCATGTGAAACTTTGATATAAATATGTATTTTCTATAAATTTAATGCAATTAAATCTTCTTTTCTTTTTTTTTTCTTTTTTATGCAGATTCTTAAAATAACAATATATACATGGCATCTATGAAAATCTTTATTGTTAGAAATAATAGATTTTAGGGAAATTACCAGAGAATCTGAGAGTTGGATTTCTGGAGTGATCCACTGTATTGCTTTTAAGCACTCATTATAAAGAACCAGTTACTCACAAAATCTCTAGCAGACACCCCAAACATGGTTCGTTGCAATAACATTTTTGTTCATATGGAGAAATTTGTATTTATTTATGTTCGAGAATTAATAAAAAAAAAAAGAAGAATTTTGAATACTGTTGACTGCCCCTCAGCACAAATATTATGCTGTTTTACTTATAAATATGGAAATAATCTGTTGTGTCTGTGGGCAGTGAACAGTCTCAGACTTTCAGAGGTGAAAAGAGCAACACCACCCAAAAAAAAGCAGTCTTTGGAAACTGGACTTGTGATTTCATTTCACGGCTGTTTCATGCTACATCGCCCATTAGTGTTTTGATTGGCCACGTCCTTGCATAATGTAAATTCAAAACAAGGCGGTTTTGGAGGAGGATATTTGTTTAAATGTCACATCCAAAGTCCACATGCCCATGTATACAGTCGCAGACACTCAAAGACTTTATGCCGTACCTGTGTAAGTGATAGTTTTTCCATGCTCCCAAATAACCATGCACTGTAGCGACAGACTCATACATCTTAATTTCTTAAACTTGTCTCTGTTTGTACTAAAAGTATCCATGAAGGATTTGGGGTTTTTTCACAACTCACAAAGGAACGATTGGGGAAATTCGATGAGGCAACTAACTGCAGGGAAAAGAGAAGGGATGGCGGAAAAACACCCCTTACTGACATCTCTCATAAAGTTGGCGCACCTCCCATCTCTCTCTTTCTTGCTCTCTTCTCCCTCGCAGGATATACAAAGTGTCTGTCAGCGGGGTGGCCATTGAGCAGGGAGGCCTGACAAACCCTCCACTTAGCCTAGCGCTGAGATTGCACAAAGCCTGGGGGTCAGGGGTCACCGGCAGGGTTAGGGTGGCCACCGTCTTTCTCATGCCTCTCTTCTCTCTCTTTCTCCTCCACCCCTCCTCCACTCTTCTGCAGGTCTTCTGGGCTCATTGTCTGAACGGCCTGTTTCACTCAGTCATCCTCTTCTGGTTTCCCCTCAAGGCCTTCCAGCACGGTAAGCACACATACACACTACTTTTTAGTTTTGTTTTTTGAGGTCAGCGGGTGTCATATTGAAAGACGGCTCTGCTCTCACTTCAGCTTAATTGCTTCTCATCGGCCACCATGAATATCTGAAGATCACAGTCATATACACACACGTGCACACACACATTTTCTCCTTTTCCACATATCCCTC
>JAUMHR010000017.1:2062160-2077138 GCA_032361145.1 Enteromius fasciolatus | reverse complement strand
CAATTTTAAGCATCCTTACTGAATAAAATTTCTTTAAGAATTCCTTTTTTTATATAACATTTAGCTTTCGTGATGGTCATCGTGTGTGGTATTAAACAGGATGTGATATTAATCTAAACAGGAAAAGGTGGAGATACATCATAGATGACGTTCTCTGTAGTTCAGATTTATCATTCTGACTGTTCTGGTGGTCAGTGACATTAATAAAGTTGTTTTCTGTTCCATATTTTAATAACAGCCATTTATTTCTGTTGGCTGCTCTTGATGTAAATGTATCCACGGCTGTGTCCCTAGAAAGAATTAGTCCATAGGTTAAAACAAGCTTTCCCTCCTTGGGTAACAGGATCCTGGAATGTCACTTATTCTCAGTCAGCCTGTTCTAAAATGGAACCTGATGTCACACGGTTTCTTGAATGTTCTTTTATTCTTATATCTGATGCATTCTAGTCCTTTTAGAGTGATGAGACCAACTGGAAGATAAAATGGTTTAATTTAGCTTCAAAAACACTGTTGGTTAGAGACTGTAATACTTATCTGAAGGCCGTCTCGTCACATGACGTGCTTCCAGCTGCTCTGTACATTTACATACACCTGATCATTTACAAAACGTCTCATCTCAAATGCAACAAACCGTGTTGCCAATGTAATCTGAAACTAAGCCAATAATGGCTTTCAGATTGCTACAAATTATACAAAATTGAACGATGAAAGCTCTCCAAACATTAAAACCAGAGGTTTTCCCAAAGGTAGCTGTACATTCGTATGATGTTAACCTGTTCCTTATGTCACTGATACTCTGAGCAAGAATAATGCATGATGAATGCCTGTTTTAAACGTGAACAATTTTTGTCTCAATCTGGCAACTAAACTTTCCATCTCTGTCCCATTGAAAAAATAAAATAATTTCTATAAAACCCTCATTCATACATGGCATCCATTTGTGTTCAGGACCCCTAAAATGGGATCGAGATTGTCATGTAATATATCGAATGATCTCAAGTACAGAGGCTAAATGTTCAATGAGTGTCATTGTTCTTTCATCAAATAAGCAGATCAAAAGTGCATATGAGATATGATCAGTTGTAGATTTAGGCTTCCATGTTGTATCCAGCACTCAAGTGTCTGTCAGATTGATAGTTCACAATCTTTACCGGCCCACCAGGCTCTTAAATTCCAGCTGCGGTCTCACAAGTGCCAATCGAAAGACACATTAGTGCCCGTTTTCTTGAATGGGAGCCCCTGTAATACGAGTCTACAACAACGGCATTGTGAGTGACAGATTCTTTGGTGTCCATTTCCTTTTGAGCAGGGAACCCCAGGTCAGCTCTGGCTGAAGTCAGCGAAGCCCTTGTTTGTGGAGAACGGTTCCTGCGGCAGGGGAAAGAAGTACTGTTGTGGCAGGAGGAAGCCGGAGCTTTGCAGGGTCTGGTGGTGCAGCTGTAACTGGCTGTGAGCGTGCGTGTGCTGGAGAGAGTTACTGCCCTGCTGGGAGGTGTAGGGCGGCGGAGGCAGAAGAGGCTGCGCCGGAGCCACGGACACAGGAGTGGAGGCCGTGGAAGATGAGACCATCAGGAGCTGCTGTGAACACTGTCCCAGCCCGTCACCCCGGCCCAGGGAGAAGCGGCGGATGGAGCTGCCTCCTCCCGCAGAGCTGGAGCTGGTGGTGGCCGTGCTGGACTGACGGGACGGCGTGCGCAGGCTGGGAGGGGCTGTGGTGAGGATCATGGGGATGGTTTCGCCCTGACTGCGCAGTGAGAAGCGAATGGGCTGCTGTGTGGGCTGCTTGGGTCGCAGGCAGGTGCAGCAGTACACCGCAACCAGAGAACCCACCACCACAAACGCCACGAAGATGGAGCCCACCATCAGGAAGGGCACGTAGATGGGCTCTGTGAATGAGAAACGGTGGTTAGAAATACTCTAATCTCTCTGTTTTAGTGTGAAGAACATTGTAATAATCTGAATAATCTTTTATTTACTGAATGAAATGTAAATGAAACGTCTTCATGGATATTTAACATCAACTATCTTCTGTGGTTCCTCATGGAACCACACGACATTTAGTTTTAAGTATACTACTAGATTTAAAGTGTTTCGTGCAAATAACTTAAAATTTAGAGTCTGATAACAGTAAATATTGTTTATCAAACTTTAATTTTAAATGTATTTCCTGATAATGTGCATCATTAGTTCATTCAGTGATGTTTATTAATTAAAAGGTTACTTAATGGGGAATATTAATTTGAAAAAAAAACAAAGAACATCACAATTACTAAGTATTTAACTTTTTCCCATTCTGAACCTCTACTTATTTCAATATTAATTCATATCTTTTCAATATTAAATTAGCACAAGCTTTGTTTTATATATTCAAAATTCCCACTGTTCACTTGACGCTATAAAACACACCCAAATGTATTTTAAATACTGTGTAAACTGCTTACATTTAGTCAAAGAAACTGTGACCTAATTTCACTTTAAACACAACTATACTTATCCTATATACATACATTTATTTCAGTATATTAGGTGGAATGAGAAATACGGATCTGATTAGTTATCTGCAGTGTTGGGGAAAGTTACTTTTAAAGGTAATGCATCCCTAAGAAAAGTACCTAATTACGTTGAACGATGAACATCTGTTTTTTGAGAGGGAGATGAATTAATGCACATTCACATTTAGATTTATCTAGAACTACTGTATTCACACACCATACATAATTCCTCTGCATTTCTGATTTCTCCCAACATGTCAGGAGTCAATAAATAAGAAAAAAAGTAACTCTGTTATATTACTCTAAAATGAAAAAGTAATGCATTACTTTACTAGTTACTATGAAAAATGAAATATTATTACGTACAGTATCTTGCGTTACTTGTAATGTGTTCCCCCCAACACTGGTTATCTGAATCATTAATAAGGCCTTTACAAAAAATAAATACCGATTTAAGAATATTAAGTTTGTGCTTAATCTGTTGATGAGCTACAGATGATGATCTAAATAGATCATCAGGGGTTCCTCGTAAAACATCACCTGCTATTATGGTATTAAACTCGACGTTTGTGAACAGGTTACTCTTTAGATTAAACGACACTGTTGAGATTGACTTTAAAATTAACTTATATCAGACTGACTGCACTTAACTTCTGATGAAGGAAACAAGAAAATCTGGCAACTTGTAGAAATGACAAATTGTTGTAAGGAGTTGTAATGATGAGGAAATGTTCTCCAGTGACTGCAGGTGTGTCAGGTTAACCTCTGCTCTGCTCTGTCAGACATTATACCAGGTGCTGGTGTACTGTTTGTATTTTACCTGAATAAAACACTGTGTAACACACTTCACTCCTGAGACCTCTAGTATCACACAATCCTGTTATGACATTCTGTAATATGATCATTTAGCTGGCAACAAGTGAACTATTATAACTAATTCGACCAGATGTTGTTGTGGCTTAATTTGTTATCCCTGTACTAGTCGTGTCATTTATTTAAAACAGTGTTATATCTAGTACTCGCTTTAAGATAATTATTTCTGGAACAGAACTTCAGTCAATCATAAGCATGTAATGAATCGTTTATTAATAAAAATAAAAAAAGTTGTTTGCTTTTACATCTTTTTAATCTTAAGGTTTTTATATAATGCAAATGCTGCTTTTGTCGGAGACATTAATATTAATGGTTTAATCTGTGTCTTACGGGCAGCATACTGCGTGGTGTTTTCCACCTCTCTGTCGTTCGTGCAGGTCCCCTGGTCGAGGCGCGCGTCGGGGGCCGCGCAGCAGTAGCGCAGCGAGCAGGTCCCGCAGCACACCGTCGCGTCCGCCGTATCAAAGTCCTCCGGACACTGAAAGCCCTCATGGTAATTCCCACTGCTGTCTAGCCAGCCGTGACAGTACTCTCCTCGGGCGTCAGATATCCGCAGATTCCATGTCAAATACCCCAAGACCAGGCAATTCAGCAGGCGCACCATACCGGCGAGATGCGCTTCAATTCAGTTCCTCTCAAACAGCGCGCGCCCGATAAACTGCCTGTTTTTGGGTTAAGCGAGCTGTAAACGAACTTGAATTGATTTATGGAAATACTCCATCAGCTCATAAGATTTAAATGTCACTGGAGTTAAATCCAGAGATTGTTGTCCAAATCCAAAATTAAGAGTCATCCAGCGCCGGTTTTGGTTTGTTTTAAAACATCACTTCCAGAAATCCCATGATTTTATCCGCGTTTCATCCGCTCTCGCTGGTTACGGTCACTTCAGTCTCGTTGTAATCTACTAATCGAGTGGTTTTAATATCCATGTGGATGTGAAATATAAACTGTCACCTATACGTTTTTATCAGAGCACTTTTCTATCCTGCAGTTTTCCCCAAAGAAGTTGTGAGTGCACAGAGACGCGCGCGTCCGCACTGAAGCCAAATGTGTTCAAATGAGCTGTTCAGCATCAGTAAGTTTGTTTTAGACTCGCACCCGCTCCGTTTCAATGACGCGCACGCAGTTAACTGGCCTGACGTGCGCATTCATGTGGCTGGTGTTGCGCGGGGAACACCAGATGCACAGCAGAATGTATTCCGTTTAATAGAAAGATCTTTTATTCGTTGCTATCTTTACGTTTCCGTTTGGTTTACCTAAATGCAAATCTTTTTTTTTTTCATGAAATCTTCAAAAGTTAAGTTCAATTAATTCTGTCGGTTTATTTATATTCACATTCGCAGAATTATCCTTGGCGTATTCTTTCAATCGTTTGGAAAGAGGTGAGGAGGTTTTGCCTTAAAATGAGTGTCATGTTGTCGCCCTCTTCTGGCCGGTATTGTTTAATGTAAAACTGGTAGAAACCTGGCGTGAAGGCTGCTTGCTGGTTCAGGCTCATTTGTATTACTAATGAAAGCATCTGAAACAAGTCAGCATTTTTAGAAAATAAATAGCCAGTGCTCTTCACGGCAGGTGCTTTTTCCCTTCTGCGGCCTCAAACAGACAGTATCATTTTTACAAATAATAGTTTTGCATATGTGATACAGATAGGTTATCTACAGGCTATTTGTCACCTCAAATAGGCTAGTTAGGTTTAACGACCTTCTGGTGACAGTGTATGTATTATTTCCTCTTTGATTCACTGGATGTTACATAATGCTACTATTCAGTACCTATGCTCTATGAAAAAAAAGTAAAAGTCATTATTATAGAATAACTTGTTTGAGATGTGATCACTATTTATTTGACTAGGCCCACAGTTCAGCATGTGTTCAGAGGATGAATTACACTATTTATTAAATACAGTAAACATTTTATCATTTGTACCTGTTTAAAAACAAAAATAAATAACCTCTCCAATTCAACATTTCCTCAGTAAAGGAAATCTTTGACCAAGTCCATTTATTGTATTATGTAATATCAATAATACTAATAATAATAATACAATTATTAATTTATGATGGAGCAATGGCTTGTTATACATGCAGAGAGAGCATGAGCTGAACAGAATATATTTGTCATTGCAAGCAGAATAAGATTTATTTTAAAACTTTAAAATTTATAGTAAAGCTTAAAAATACAAATGATTTAAAGTGACAATATAAAATAAAAAATTATAAGAAGTGTGCAGCAGTATTAAGGTAGTGCAGATAGCTCAGATTAAAATTACAAACATACTGTAATAAAAATAGCAGGGCTTATTTAAAAATATTTAATTTATATATACTTATCTTAAGTTGTTAGAAATTCATTAATTCTTTAGTATTTTTATCATTTTGTATTGTTGAAAATTGTTATTTTTCTCATTAAAGCTGTATATTTAATTAGTTTGGATGGATTGTTGTTTTGTTGTCTATTAGATGTATGTAGGCGTTCATTAGCTGTCTCTTTCATGTCTAGTCTATTCTGGGGACGTCTATTAGATTTTCACTGACGTCCCAATGACAACCTTATCTTAGCCTAGACGCAGATTCAATGTCTAGTAGACATTCAGATGCATTCATTTAATAGTGGTCTAAATGATGTCTAGTCTATTCTGGGGCTATGTTTAGACGTCTATTAGATTTTCCACTGACAGCCCACTGACAATCTTATTTTAGCCTAGACGTCTGGGCTGTGTTTCAATGGCTAATATACGTTTTTTAGACCAAAATTTGCTTGCTGGGAACTGTTATAAATAGCTTCTTTACTTCTTTCTTTAAAATACTTTGTGGCCTTGTTTCCATTCAGCACTGCAGTAAACGGCAGATTCTGGAAGATTCTTTATATACACAATATAATTTAATATTTGTGCTCGTGTGTGTGTTTATTTTTATTATTTTTTTTATTTAATATAATAGTAAATATTAAATGCTGTTATTATTTACATGTCGTTTTAAAACTGTTTGACTTTTTTCTGTGGAATATAAGATATTCAGATTAATGTCTCGACTATTCTTTAAAGTATCCTCATTTTGTTCCCCAGAAGAGATTTGTAAAGGTTTGGGACACGGTGACGAGTAAACGATGGCAGAATTTTCATTTTGGGTGAAATATCCCTTTAAGTATCTAACCTAGATTGTATTGCAATCGGCTCCCACAACTCCTAAAGTTATTTTTTCCAATCGGTTCAGACTAAAAACAACAAACAAACTAACAAACACGCAAATAACCCCCATCACTGACAACATGGCTATGCGAGAAAACATGGAGGCATCGCGCGCACCTCTTTATATCATCTTGCACCTCTCTCATCATCTGACGGGAGCGCGAGCCTCATACACGCACCGAGCGGCGGAGGCGCGTGCGGATGCCGCCGGTATTCCCCTGTTGGTAGAATAAAAGCCAGCGAGTGCTGTTACCGCCAGGGGATTGGAGCAATGACTTGTCAGTAAAGTCACCCACCCTCTGAGTATCTCAGACAGAGTTAGAAGTGTTTGAGACACAGAGCAAGGCGGCAAGGCACTGGCATAACTGATTTAACCAGACCGGGACAGAACGACACTCAAGTGCGAGGGAGATGGAGGAGGAGATGCTACCGGCAGACGAAGGTCTCTCTGCGCCCAAAATCTGCAGACAGCAGCAACAGCGGAGTCCGTACAGCTCCCTCAAGACCTTCCCAAACAAACGGGCGGCGGGCAAGGCGAGATATGACAGACCCACAATGGTGGACATCCCGCAGCTCGGAGACCATCCTCATCCTCTCAGTCATCAGCAGCAGCAATATTCACAGCGCGTACCGTTTCCGCAAGCGTCCCTCTCCATCAGCAGCAGTCAGCAGCACCGTCTCCCCTGCGAAATCAGGCCCAGCAGCAGAGTCGCGACACCCAGCGCGGCATCAGCGGGGAGCGCCGCGACGGCAGCGGCGTCGTTTGGCAGCCTGAGGAGGGTCTCCGGCCAGGAGATGCCCGGTAGATACCCGCCAGGTCGCCACCAGTCCCCAGACTGCACCTATGGAATAAGCTCAGGTAAGTGAACGAGCTCGCCTCAGAAACTTTTATCCATCACAAAGCTGAAGTGTCTAACTTTGGTGTGTGTTTTCTTACAAACGGTGTAATTATTTTTAGACTCGAACACATCCCCAATTTGGCACCCACGCCCAAATGATGTGACTCATTCAAATCTTGTCGACATGTTTAATTTTAAATCAATTTTATCCTGAAAGTAGCGACAAGAAAAAAACAACAGCAGTGGCTTAATAAATGAACTCTCCTGCAATAAACTGTTGTGTATCTGTTATATCAGAATGACATTGTAAGTTTATTTACCAAAATATTATTTTGCATCTTTATATTAGGATACTAACAGCATACTTTCAACATACCTGCTTGGGGAATTTCTAAAGTGCTCTCAAATCCCTCATACTGAAGGAATTTTACAATGAAATGTGAATTGGTCCATGATCATAGAGTAACTAGCATAAATATGAATGCCTCATCAAGTACTGTCAGATTTCTTCACACACTGCATTAAGATGCTCCCAGCATGAATTTGCGGAAAGCACAATGTTTTCTCACCTCTGATTTACCTCAACTTGTCAACTTCAGTAATTGTTTTTCGTGTGCTTGTTGCAAGAGTTGGTTTTCGTTCAGCAGAGCCTCGGGCCTTCACAAATTAATAAGTCGTGTCATCATCATACAACAGGATGCCTCAAGAGTCTGTAAAAAAAACATCCAGCTGATCTATTTTTCACGTGAGTTATTGGATATAGGAAGGTTTTAGATCAACCTTGCCACCTATTTGTTTAGTTTTTTTAATGTAGTGTTTAACATGCAGAGTCCACTTCAAAATTCACCTGGGCATCATTAAAATGGCTTCAGGCTGTTCACTAAATATTAATTGCACTTGTTGGAGACGCAGTAGATGTTTCCAATGAAGCCTGCTTGTAAACAGTGCATCCTAATTTCATACAGAGCCCTTTTGGTTTATCGTTATGGAATATCCGCTGCAAAAGAATACAAGAGGGATTTTTTGGCCAATCAGACAATGCTAATGGTTTCATCTTTCTAGCCCTGGGGAAAGGAGCCATAGACACCCAAGGACACAGCTCTGAGATCAGTGCAATAATCCAAATTGCATTTAAAAGCTCCTCCAAAGGGATTGTGATTAAAACAAATGTGGCTCATAAATTTGGCTCTGCGGCACATGTTGTGTTTAATGAAATTTCATGAGGCTCACTCTGCGTGGCATAACGGAGGGAGAAAAAGAGGGAGGGAGAGCAGGAGAAAGGGGAAGTGAAAGGAAAGAGAGGGAACGACAGCAGCAGAGGAGGAGGGAGAGGGTAAGATAGAGGAGAATGATATCAAATCCATCTTGCTGGGGGTAAACAGAGATGCTGTGCATGTTAATAAATGGCCACATCTGCTTAAGCCTGATAGACACATCCAGGCGACGGCGGAGGCTCGCGCCCGTCACTCATACGGGTGCCACAGCGACTGCCTGAGCTGATAATTGTCTGCCCTGTGTCTTTGTGTGAGGGTGGCAAATTCATAATCATCCTCTTAAGATTCTGCATCTGGGCGCGGCCAGAAGGCTGTGGGGAGACAGAGTAATTGTATGCGCTTGGTTGGTCAGCATTTTCCTTTTATTAATCTCTCTTTCTTCTCATCATATTTATAGGGGATTCGGAAGATATGAATAGTGTTTATTAGAACAGTGACACCGTGTGAATGAGTTGTGTGTGAGGACAGATTCACAGCATCCTTATCAGGACCAAGTTGCAGATTTAAAGATAAAAATGATGGAAAGTGCAAACAGAGGACACAAAGGATGTAGGGAAAAAGTCAAAATAAAGCACTTAAACAATGGAATTGTGAAATTAGGATGAACTAAAATTTGTCCAGACAAATTTTGGGTATTTTTTTTTTAACTAGTGGGTGCAGAGCAGTATAGTTTATGTAAACCAGGATAGCAATAATAAAATAAACTGTGACATATTATACCATAAAATTCTTTATATAGTGGACTACCAGTAAAATTGATGAGGAAAAAAAACAACAACTGGGAATCAAATTCTTCAGACACTTCGACCTGACCATGTTTTGTGCAATCTTTTTACACCACAAAATTTAACATTGCTTGATAATTGGTTGACTTAAATCGGTATTATCTAATTATGTATTTAAATTTAAGTGCTGACCTCTATCCACCCAAATTAATGACAAACCTTTATATCACTGTTATCTGACATTATCAAGATGAATTTGTTCTGACGCAGTTTAACTGTACTTGTCGTATTTTAGCACCATTTTCTAAACTATAGTAAATAAACTGATAATGTGAGAATTGTTGAAGGTGTCTAAATAAATTTTAGTAAGTAAATTAAGTGTTCAGAGATGTAAACAGCAAAAAAAGTACACAGAAATTGAGGAAGAAATGTTAAAGGGATATTACATTAATGTTAGTTTCTTTCTTCTCTATAGCACCAAGGGAGATATTTAGCACAATATCCAAGCACAAAATAGCACTGAAAAAAGCATTGAAAATATTTCAATAGAACATTTTGCCTTGATACGTGTGGTAGTATAGAAAGGTTCTACTGTAAATAATCCTGAGATGTCGTGCAGGTTTTAAAATACATGATAGTTAGTTTCACTTATGGTTGAACTGTTTCTTTGAATACAAAAGATTAAATTAATAAATGATTCTGCAATACTTGTGTACTTATGTGTGATTTGACTCTCCCTTCAGAAAACCGTCTCATATTGGATGCTTTTGCCCAGCAGTGCAGTCGAGTGCTCAGCCTCCTCAACAGCAACGGACGGCTTCTTGAGCCCCAGCCTTCCCTCGTCCCTCCATCTTCTTCCATTTCCACTCTCATAAAACAGGAGGACAGCTGCCTGTCTCATGGAGAGAGGCTCAGTTCTAAGGCCAGGTCAGAGGACTCATCCCTGGAGAACACATGTGAGGAGACCCAACGGGGCAACCACTGGAACCAGCAGCAGACTTCCACTTTCCTCCGGATATTCACAGAGTCTCTTCAGAACTACCTGCTCTCTGGACCCCAGTCAACGGACAGTGAACGGTGTCGCCCGGTCGAGGCAGAGCCTGCAGCATCAGGGTCCCCGAGGCAGAACTTAGGCGGCTGGGCTTCTCCGGCACCATCTGAGTCATACGGACACCCCTCGTCCACACTGCCTGAGGAAGATGAGGAGGAAGGTTGCTGTCCACGCTGTATGGAGCTGGAACAGGAAGTTCTTAGTCTACAGCAGGAAAACGAAGAACTGAGGCACAAACTGGATAATATACCAGGTATTAAACTTCGCTTTGGTCTTGAAAAAACATTACTATCCTAAGCTTTTAAAGGGGCACAGTGTACTTAAAAGGGGTTCAGGCTGTTCACTAAATGTTTATCGAACTTTCTGGAGACAGAGTAGATTCTCGTTTTATAAATTTCATATCATTTAAGAAGTTCCTTTTTAGTCTGTTTAGTATAATGTTTGTAAGCAGAGATTTTACTGTTGTTCTGTAAAATAGAATTATTATTAAATACTACTTTATTAATTATTCAGTATAATAACATTGTTGCAATATTAATATTTATCTTTTTACATTTGTTCATTTTCACGTTGAATATTATTATTGCGCAATCGTATAAAAAGGGGGAACTGCTGAACACGTCTAATTTTGAAGTGGAAATTATGAAAAAGTTTTGGGTAGCTTTGTGAAAATGCCATTTCCACAGTGTATTTGTGAGCTGTGATTAATTGGAAAGTGTCTAAAAATGGTTATTGAGACATTTGACTGTATTTGCCATAAAGAATAGTAAATGGCAAAGACTACAATAGGCTACAGAGGAGTATGCATTTATTTGTTAGATATAAAACTTTAACTGGAAAAAAATCCTGCGCATTTTAGCAGTAAATTGTATTTGGCTTATGTACAACAGCTCAGCTTGATTTTGCAAAGATACATACAATTGTCGTAATCTTCTTAGCGTGGTTGGTTTTAATAAAACTAAAAGTTTACCAAAGGTTTTGCCGGTTTTGCCTTAACAGCTCCCTGCCAGAACGTTCTGGACTTTTTTAAGACCGTTCTCCAGCACTACAACCAGTTTGTGCAGCCCCAGCCCGAAGAGCAGCTTACCGAGGTGAGCCTGACAAAAAACCTTTCAGTGCTGTTGAAATAGTCATAAAAACCACAGAGACACATGTTTACGCAAGAAACGATTACCGGTGGGAAAAGAACTGAAACTTTCAGTCAAATGAAGTCTAATCTAAGGTTATGAAAATATCACTTTTAAAGAACTGTTACGTAAACTAAAAGCAACAGAGTCTTTAGCATCCCAATTTGCCCGTTTTCTGGTACAGTATTTAGTGCAGCGTCTGTTTAAACGTTGATGCATTAAAGCGCATTAAAGATTAAAGACAGCATTAAAGATTTCTTCCCCACTACAAAATATAATCTCATAATCTCTGTCTTTTCGAAATAGGGCAGTAAACAGCTTCTGGGGAACTATCCTCTCTTCATCACCAATAAGCAGTGGGACGAGGCAGTCAACTCCTCAAAAAAAGATGGCCGGCGGCTCCTGCGTTACCTTATCCGGTTTGTGTTTACCACAGATGAGCTGAAATACTCCTGCGGTCTGGGGAAGAGGAAACGTTCGGTACACACAGGGGAACCGGGCCCGGAGAGAAGACCTCTCAACCCTGTCAAGGTCACTTGTCTCAGAGGTATTGAGCTAAAATATTCTTACACTTTTTTTTGATTTCAGCATCTAATTTTAATCAGATTATCAGTGCGATAATTATGCAAACTTAATTTTAGCATCTCACACATCCTATCTCCCTCATCCATCTCTGTCCCACGGCGTTCCCTCTCACAGAGTTTATCCGGATGCACTGTGCTTCTAATCCTGACTGGTGGATGCCCTCTGAGGAGCAGATCAACAAAGTCTTCAGCGATGCAGTAGGGCATGCGCGGCAGGGCCGGGCTGTAGGCACTTTCCTGGGGAACGGAGGCAGCTGTAGCAGCAGCAGTGGTAGTTTATACATGGAGAGCTACGATGGGCAGCTCTCTCAGGATGAGCTCTATCTAAAGGGCTCCCAGAATGGTTTGGGGGACTAAAGAAGAAAATAACACGTCCAAATCATGGATCCAGCAGCACTTAACATGATCTTAATGTGGTTTGTGTATGAAAATAATCCTTCCTGTCAACACATTCCAAGGTGTTCACAACTACCCGCTTTATTAAGTGGGATTCTTCCATGCTATATTGTTTAAATGGTTAGTAGTCACTAGGCAGCAGAATTGGTTGAATTCTACACAATATCAGGTTTATTATGCGCTCCATTTCCTAATTTGTTCCATCGAATGTGATTAAGAATGTGATCTACTATAGCGACATGAATGTATTCATTTTACTCCATTGTAAATAATAAGAGCTTCCTTTTTTTGTGTCATATAGGTCAGATGTTCATACAGTCAGCCTGCAAATGAGGTGCTAATATGATTTTCTGTTATTCTTTCTGATACGGTTACATTTAAAGTGCTGCCCTCTATTTTATCATATGATGTTGAATAATCTTTGATGTTCATAAAAAAACTGTGACGTTGCAAAATCATTATCCAATTGGCTGCAGGATGACTGTGGAGATACAGTAAGTCTGTAATATAGTGTGTTGGGCGTCTAATCTTTCCCCGATCCAATAAGGAAGCGATGCTGTTCGTAATTTGTGTTGCTGGTTCTTGATTTTAGTTTGTCAAGCGCCACAAAGATCATATTTAAAGGATCGACCCAACATTTATTCTACCACATTATAATGTTCTGTGTGACTGCATAACAGACTAAATGAAATGCCTTAAAAAGAGACACCATCTACCAATAAGAACTGCAAATACTGCCAATTTCGGACTGTTGTTTATTTCTTGGTGTTCCTGTTACATTAGTGGCCTCTGGCTGTTTGGGTTTTCAAACTAAAAAAAAAAGTGTTTGAAAACGGACCATCTTTCTGTAATGCCTTAGACAAAGTCTCTGTCTGTGAAACGTTTCTACATACAGGTCATTGTGTAATGTCTGGTAGAATTCAGTAAAATGTCATTTAACTACTCATTTTGAATTCGTTGCCCAGGGCGCTTCATCAGATGTATGATAGTGGGGAATCCCTAATATTTACAGCTGCTCACACAACATAAAAACTTGTGATCGTTAAGCAAGTTTCACATCTGAAGATCTGTGGCCTCATTACTCTTCTTCTGTGAGTTCAGGGTTAAATGTCAGCAATTCCCCAACATCGAACGGCTGATAAAGTGACAGAGCGGTATAAAGACTTCAAAATAAGTTACCAAGTTGCTGTTGCCTTTGACTACCAGACATACAGAAGCCTCTGTTGTTGTGATATGTAGCCTGTTGTGATTGTACAAATCCATGGTGATTGGAAATTGTTAGTCCTCTAGTCTATTCAAAGAACGTGTCAACACTGTGAACCCCGCCAAAAGTGATGAGACTGTTTTTCCCTAATGATATTTTCTTTTCAAACAGAAGATGCATTTATGTAATGTGGACAAAAATGAGACAATGAAGCAAATAAGTGCTCCAGACAATGCCATCTGTGTTGTGTTTCAATAGCAGCTGCTCTATTAATTCCAGACGTTCGACAATAGATGGCAGTAGACAACAATAAAGCCACTGCAACGTTTCTTTGTGAAAGCAATTCAAAAGCTGTCAAATTCACTCCTTTGTGAATAATTGCTGATGTCTAAGGAGTGGATGCGAGTACACTTTATGACATCATTCGGATGCAGCATATTAACCTATTTATAATTTATAGGCAAGCAAAACTCTTGTTGTCCTTCAACAGTTTAATTGCCATAAATTAACTTAGTATGTTGTGGAACAGCAAACCAGGCGTTGCGCAATATATGCGGCTCGCACAGAGATTAGTTCAGCCGGAAAAACATCATCTTCATCAAGGGACAGTTTAAGCAAAGATAGCATCGAACTCCACCCCCAGAGGCATTTTCACTCTGCTGCAGATGTGATGGGGGTTTGATTCATTGATTCGAATCTTTTGAATAGGTTTACTGACAGATTCTTATTCACTCACATTGAGTGAGTCTTCTTGCAGGTAACAGAACAGCGGAGTCACTCAATCATTCACACAACCGCTTGGTTAAATGCACCGTTATTGTTCTTTAGATTTTGGTGATCAGTATTAACTTCGTTCAGACTCCTCCGTTTTAGGATCTCAACACTTGCCCTGAAGGTGCACTCTCCTGCAGAGTTTAGCTCCAACCCTAATCAAACACACCCGAACAAGCTCCGTTCATACAGTTCCTCAGAGCCGCGAGAACGCTACAGGCAGGTGAGTTTGATCAAGGTTGGATATAAACTCCGAAAAATGTATCTCAAGGGCAAAAGTTGTGAACAGCTCAAATCTTATCTCTCCTATAGTGGGCGTTTCTCATGACCAAGAGCGATTTGCTCCAACTCACTGTGGGTTATGTAGGTTTATACTACGGGCCGTTGAATGCTTGAATCTGATTGGCTGACGAACGTTCTGAGGTGTGCAATTATTTTCAAGGAAACGCACGGCG
>JAUMHR010000017.1:2033166-2053112 GCA_032361145.1 Enteromius fasciolatus | reverse complement strand
TGCCACATGCTGCAAGGGTAATAATGATAATAATAATAAAGCAAAACAATAAAATAAAATATTTGTTCATATATATATATATATATATAAAATACTCTTGTAATATTATATACAATTTATATTTAAGTATATGCAAATGTATGACCATTTTATCCTTGCACAGGACAAAAACTATTTAAATAATAAAACAAAATAGACTCACATTCCAAAATAACTTTAAAATATATATTGATTTATAAACAGGAAATAATTTTGCATGAACTCTCCTACTCTCACTGAATGACAAAAAGCTAAGTGTATGTACAGTATGTACATAAATGTAATGTACAGTTCTGTGCAAAAGTCTTAGGCCACCAGTATTTTCACCAAATACTCGTGAAAAGCGTGTCAGTTGGAAATAACCTACCTGAAAAACTATAGGCAAGTTTATTTATTTAATTTAGTTAATAGAAGTTAACTGATAAATTAAATTTATGGCATTATTTTTGGAAGCACCCTCATTTTACAGCATTTTTTACACGAGTGTCTAAAACTTGTACTGTAGCTTTGCAGGTAGGCTTTTTTGAAGCACCATGAAGATGTTGCCACAGTTCTTCTGGATTGAGTCTCAGTTTGTTCTGTTATTTCATGTCATTCCAGACAGACTGGATGATGATGATTAGATCTCTGTGTGGAGCACTGGCTGTTGTCAGACTCTTTGTGCAGACAATAATCTATTATTATAGATTAACTGTTATTCTTGCATTATTACAATTAATGACAAAAATAATGTTTGGAAATGTAAACTGATATTTCCATCTGACATGCTACCGCAAAAGAAGAAATACCCAACTTAAAACCATTTTTTGTTGGTGAAAATACTAGTGGCCTAAGACTTTTTGCACATAACTTTATATTAATATCCATCAACATAATCATGCATTTTGCCCATGCAGGTGATCACTGCTATAGCATGGAGCACTAACAAGAGGCAGCTATGACATTTCTGTGAAACAGGTTAGCCTAAGGCATCTCCACCCAGGCCAGCGAGTTGAGCACAGAGCGAGATGAATCTGGGAGGCAATTATAGATGACATTCTCTGATGTTTGCTTGGTGCACACCTCTAAAGGTGGCTCTTCCCTGGAGAAAGGTTAGAAAGCTGCCCAAACGTACTGCATCGCTGCTTATATATATTTGCTGTTGTGGATGTCACTAACCTTGGTAATAAACTACTATTTCAGATAGTACATTGAGTGTTTATTACTTTTCTACTGCCCATGCTGTCATTTATACTCTATTTCAGTTAGGATAATAAGATATGAGGTAAATATCAAGCGTAATTACCCAACCATAATTTTCTCTTCATCAGACACATCAAGCATCCTGTGGTGCCGGTGCTCGATGTTGCTTCACTGGAGCTGCACTGACCAGATCAAGGGCTTCAAACTCCTGCTTCTTCAGTTCTTTCATCCTGAAAAGACAGAAACATCTCTCTAATTCAACTGACCTGAACTAAGTATAGAGCTTTGAGTGTCTGTGATGGACAGATGAAGGAACCTGCCATGCTTCTCTCAAAGAATCTTTTAGGCTTGAAAGTCTTGCAGCAACACGTGTAGTAGTCATGTTTTTTGATCACCCCTGTGGATTTTGTATTATATATTATGAGGAAACAAGGAAGGACGAAAGGTCAAATGAGTACACATTAAAGAGATTTGTTTTGTCTTTACAATGAAAGTCAACAAAATACAAAACCATTCAAACAAAACTGGACTTCATTAATACTGAATGGATTCTACCTCACAACAACAAAGAGAACATACCCCTTGCCTTTAAAGTTATTATAATTTCAGATTAAAGGTTACATATTTTAAGGCAATTTATGCCTTCCTAGTCACAACACGAAGGCTGAGGTTCCTTTTACAGATGTTTAATACGGACATCCACCAACACCGTAGAACTAAAGAAACAGGACGAATATAACAACATCAATCACACATTCAATTACACTGACTATTAAACAATTAACGAACAGAAATGCACCCACATACCACTTTTGCCTGCTTGTAAACTACATCTTGAAGTTTCTTGAGTGTATGGCTTTTGATTATATCGCAAAACACCTTAATTCTTCAATAATAAAATCGTTATATCTTCTTCATGCAGACAATTAAACAGGAAGTGATACACTAAGGCAATCTGGGAATAAAATAAAACCAAACCAAAAACCTTTAGAAACAATTAATCTTGCTCAATTAAACAATAATTCAGTATAGAAATCAAAATAAGCATTATATAAAATAACCAAAATATAAAATGATATAAATTAAACTATCCATAGACAAATAAGCAAGCACGCCATCTAATGGAAATATACATATATTTTACTATATCAACTGAGACGTCAAAAAATTGAACTTTGAAAACTTTGAAGCTGCAACTACACAATTATTTTCAAGAAAGCCTACCCCTCATGAAGGGTCCGTTCTGTCTGATACATCAATACTGAAAGCAATCGTACTGTACTTTAAGATATTCTTTAATTACACTTTCAGCTTTTCACTTCTCTGTGTCAATGCTAATAAGACATATATCCTATATCATTTAGCAGGAAACAGTTTAGAAAAATCCATTTAAAAGGATCTATCAAGGTCAAGAAGACAACGGAGATGTCTAGACTAAAAATTAAGTGCTTTCTCACAGTTTTACTACATCCACCACACACACACACACACACACACACAATAAGTTTGAGTTTTTTGTACTAACCTAGGGTAACTTAGGGTTTTGTACTAACTTTGTAAAAGCAATTTTCGTATGTTACCAAACTTCTGTTGGAAACATGACTGGTCTTCTGTTACTCTAAATAGCTCAGCTTCATCAAAAACATTCAATAATGATTTAAAAGCTCTTTCTGAGCAATTTACCTGCTCCCAAGTGTTCCATGCAATTTATTTGTTCCTTCTGCAACCCACGAAGCACAGCATTATGCTCTTAGATGGTTTTAATAGCTCTATTCCAATTTTCTTCTCTATCCAAGTAGGGTTACTGGAAGATCTGTCGGACTATTTCATATAGCCTACCTTTCAACCAGTAACACTAATAAATCACAAAGTAGTCCATTTGAATGTAAGTTTAGTCCTTTTTTTTTGAACCAATCTTTGTCTTTTCAGAAGAATCAGAGATCTAATCTTTCATGGCTGGCTCGGTGCTCTCTATGATCATGTTTTTCTTATTATGAGCCCTAAAGGCAGATCTATATAGCTTGATGCCCTGTCCTTCCTCTTAGCACGGCACTTTGAAGCCAGAGTTGTGAGGTTTTTCAAAAGACCCATCATACCGGATGTCTTTAATTAATGGAGATGTCTCAATCAATCCCTTCATCCTTTCTGCCATTCTCCTTTGAATGCAGAATATGGTTTATGATATGAGTTGAAAGCCCTGTTTGGTTTCAATATGGTTTGTTCTATGCCAGATTAACTACGCTCCTAGAAGTGAAAAGCTCATTTTCCATTTCTTATTATGAGTACCTGTCTGTAATTAATCACCTTGAATCCTTCACATAATTACAAGGACAAAATATAATCAAAATGATTAATATTTTGCAGTTCAATCATCCAAAAGTTATAAGCAGTTGTGTACTCCATTTTCCTTGATAAAAATTAAACATCAGTCATCAAGGAGATATAATATTGGCAACTCTTCCTATTAAAATATAAGTATTACATTTTTTAAAGGCACAATCTGGCTCTTAACAAAACTTTGTGTTAAAAGTGATTGACTTACGGAAGTGTAATGAGTGAGAGTTATTCTGTAGAACGTAAAAGCACAAAAATGCAGTTTGTGTTTCGTTAAAGCATTTCAATTAAGCCCTTGTTCTTCATTAGTTTTAAAACACTTTACTCTGTTTAACTACGGTTTAACATTAATTTTAGAGTGATATATTACTGTTGAAGATGTTATGTCTCATCATTTTATGCTTACTGTTCAGTGCTTGGTTCATTTCCAGTTTTATGTTGCTCGATCTCTTTAACATGGTCTTTATAGGCCACACTGATTAATTATGCCAGAGCTAAAAGAAATCTGATTACAAGTGATTAACCACACAATTACAAAAAGCCATTCAATAATACACAAACTAGGCAACAACAGGACTTACCTTTTAGCATGCTGCTGGCATCACTGTGACAGTTCTGACGCTAGAAACTAATGAATATCGAACAAATAATACATATTCTGCTAAAATCATTTGGAAACCTCATTCATCATGTAATGCATTGACAAAATTGAAGTTCACTGGAAGCCTACCAAATGAACATATTTACCTTGTAAAGATAAAAAATACACTGTTGAATAAGATGACTAGTATTAACTTGTAAAACTGCACTGAAGGCTTTTTATTAGTATGGTCTGTGCTTTATAAAAATCTTTACAATGATTATTTAAATGCATATCATGGGATAGATATTACTGTAATACTGTCGTTATCATACAGTAGGTACAGTAATCACTCAAAACTTGCTGCAAACATGCAAAAATTACAATAAGACCAGAAAAGGTATCAAGGTGGATCACCTGACAGACCAGAAGCGTGTCTGAAAAATGAGACCGATCACTCTGAATAATGCCAGGTGCCCCCACAGGAACTGAGGTCTGGAAGTGACTTGTTTACCACACAACTTCTGGCATAACGGCCTCATAAAACATCCTCTCAAACCAACCTTGCTGTCATATCCATAGCCTTTAAGATCCCTGCTCTCTTTCCTAATAAATTCTTGGCTTTCCATTTAGTACTGAGAGAGACAAAGAAGTGCTTATAAATGTTCTCTCCCCATATCCATGTAGCTCGGTGTAACCTTGAGCACTGCAATGTAATTCCTTTCCTTACACACTATTTTATTGATTTCTGTAAAGCCAGATTCTTCATATGCATCCCACCCCGTCTCATTTACCTGGGCCTTTAAGGTCTCTCAGTGCTAAAATTGCATTTCTGAAAGAAATGGGTTCCATCTGTCCCTTCGCATTCAGGATCAGCTATAGAACGTGGTGTGGTATAGAATTGCAGGGAGATCAGTGTGAGATGTGTCTGCTTATGAGGACACAGCTAAGCTCCATGCTCTGAGTACAATATGCTTTTATACAAATACATAAGGCCAAAGTTTTGCAAAAGACAGATAGATACACAAGTGCACTATTGTTAACTATTGAGTGTTGACAACCAATCTTTCCCATTGCAAGACAATGTCAAGGTTGAAATATTAAGGTTGTTATATTAATAAGCATCTAAAGATTTCATTTGCATGTTTGGAGAAAATGCACATTGTGAAGCATTGTCCAGATGCATTACCTGCACAGGCTCGAGCACAGTAATTATGACTGCTGTGACCTGAGGGTTTGGCCATTGTCGCTAGGTATTGCTGTTTTGATGAGATCAGACATATGCTTCCTGCAGGGCTGTTCAACACTAATCTACAGCATGTATAACCTTTATACAACAGGAGAATTAGGTAAAGACAACCATGAAAAGGTCTCCTGGAATAAAAAGTCTTTATAGAGACACTCACTGTCAGTAATGTGCACTATTATACAAATACGATGTTCCATCTGCCATATTGCGTTTCGCATAAAAAAGGCACTTGTACTTTTCTCCCTGTGTTCGGGGGTGTTAGGAATAAAATGTTAATGTCATATGTTTGATGTTCTGATGTTTACAAGACACATAGTGTACTCCTCCTGTCTCTGCACTCATTGTGTACTTATTACACTATAAATAAAAGCTCCCTGATGTTCCTTTTACAACAATGACTAACATGGCACATGTAAAACGCATTTTGTACCACCATTTCCAGCGGCATCTATGAAAACAACAAAGTATTTTGCGAAAAAAAAAAAAAAAACATAAACAAAATACATTTACAACATACAACAGTTTTTGTTAATTCATTGTCTTTAAATTTTGTCAATATTTAGTTATGTAAATTACTAAATAAATTAGTTTTAACATTTACAAATATAAACAAAATAAAAAGATAAATTTTATGGAGATGGCACAAATAAATCTTAATTTTATGAGAATAACTTACATGCCGGTGAACCACTGACAAAAAAAAAAAGTGTTACCGCAAATCCTTATTCACTGACAAATCAACACTACATTACAACTTCAGATAATAAACTCTTAGCAAGCACTGGCTATTTCTGTGATTAGAGACAAAGGGGTAAATGTTCTTCACACCACCATCTGTTCACTAAATTCTCCCTCACCACTCTTCTGCCTGGCTCTTCCCCACCGTCTAAATAGCGCTCAGCTTGGAATGATTGCCACTGGTCAGTGCTACTTCTGGTGTTTGACTCTAGCCAAGGTACTTCTCAGCTGCCCAAACCTCAGTGTGGTTTTGTGCTATGTAATTGCTTTAAATTATGTCTGATGTTACATATATATGCTATTGACACGGAACAGCCAGGTCTCAGTGATGCGGACATTGTGTGTTTCTTTTCCTGGATGGAGCATGCTTCCTTCAGGATGCCGAACTCCCGGACATAACTTGTCTGCCCTGGAAATCGGCCAAATTTCGGTCTCGTCACATTGTAGGTGGTATTGTCGGTCCACGGCCAGGAGTGCTGTATGAATCCTCGCGGTTCCCAGTCCGCATCAGTCGGGTGCCAGCCCCGAGTCACGGTCCGAGGAGCCGTGCAGTGAGTCGGTTTTGGTAACACGGCCAGGAGTGTCATTATCATGTTCCAGCCCCAGTACAGAGTGGTCCCCAGACCATCCCTCCCCAGAAACACCTGATGACTCAGGGTTGGTAGAGATGGGAGAACTCCCAGAGAATTTGGGGGATGGTGTAATAGTACCTGGGTTATGATGGGGAGGGTTGGGACGGGGATCGAGCCATGCACTGAAGGTCCAGAACCGCCGTGGCCTGATCCACCAGGGCCTGCTGGAGATCTGGATCCGGTGTGGTCTGCTCGAGATCCTGATCCGCCGTGGCCTGATCCACCAGAGCCTGCTGCAGATCCTTTCCGTATTATGTCTTCATTTAGTGTTTGTATAAAACTCAGGCCTTGTTCAGTGTCCCTTTGTCGGTTGTTTGTTATACTGTATGTTGGTAAGCCTGTCTGCATTCATCTTGTTTAATAAATGTTCCTTCAGTTCTGTATCCGAGTTCTCGGAGTTTCCTTGAAAAACCGCAAGATAGCGACAATGCTTGCATTCAGCGTTACACCAATAAAGAACCTTTCTTTTTAAGAGCGTATGTGAACTTTAAATGTGTTGCTGTATGGCTGAGCTACACAAATATTCTTCGTAATTTCTTCAAAGTACAATGTTTCTGTTTACTAAGAGTAAAGAGTTAATTCAGCTAAATATTTAAGAACAAAAACAACTTACTGTAATAGTATTAGTTTAAGATAACAATGACAACATTAGTGCCATCAAAGTAAGATGACATTGCCACCCCCTTACATCAAATATTATTCTGTATTTGTATTTGTTGCCAAAACTAATGAACTTAACGGGTTGATTCACGGGGCTTATTGTTTTCCAAAGAAGAACTTTATGTCAGCACATATAAGTACAAATCTTAAAGGAACAACATCAAAAGCAGTCTGTTAAGTGCAGGTAATCTATAATAAATAAATAAATAATTAGCATTTACAGAACATGGTCACTTTTTGTGAACACTTTTACTGCCGTCATCTTTGGTTCAGAGCAGATAAGACATTATGTCACCAGTGCATTCAGATGAGGTTGCTGTTATCTACAGAGGCGTGATGCAGGCTAAAAGTGATAGAAGAGCGGAAGAGAACAGAGAGAAGATGAACAGCCCTCTGAGCTTTCAGTCCTGCTGTGAGTAAGAAGCTGTTTCAGGAATTGAAGTCCAGATTTAGTTTTTTAGAGACTCTCTTCACCTGGATGACTGCAGTGATACGCTGCGGCACTCACAGAGGCCGTAGATGGTCATGCCTGAAAACACTTCATTCTGATCTTGACTGTGAGCAGTGTAACCTGCTGAGAGCTTTAAACCTGATATCCACCCACCCACACTTACTAGGGTGATCTTTGGATGGTGGTTGCTTTGTTTGTTGATATTTAGTGAGTAAATGAGGCCTGTTTCTCTTGTAGAATATACCCCCAAAAGAGGACTAAATAGGCTCCATTTCTCTTTGCCTTCATCTCCCATCTGCTTTCCTCAGCATGCTTTTTAGACCTGCTGCGACATTCTTTATTAAGCTTTATAGCAACTGCCTTTCGAGAGGGCAGGGTGGAACTCAGATATTCTGCTGCCTGGCTGTGACTGCAACTGTCTATTCTCATTTTCTGAGCAGCTCAGTTTATCAAACACCACCATCCACTATCTGAGCCAGAAACAAAGAAGGGGGTTGCGACAAATAGATAAAAGGAAAGGGTAAGAGAGTTCAGGCATAACCATGGCCACCTGTTCTCTCATTCTCCAAGTCATTAAAATTACATCATGTAAATGAGTACATTCCAACAGCATCAATGAGCCACTGTTAGATTAATTTGACTGTGACTGATCCTTGTTTATAACAATGTTAAAACTTAATAGCTAATACCTACATAAGCATGATTCATTCTCAAATTGCTCCTGAAGTGTCACAGATGAGGGGAACGCTTTGGGGAACAATTGGCCTGACAACCGATCAATGAAGTTTATTGGTATGGTATATAGCAGGTTCTCTGAGCTTTTGGTGTCAAGTTTTACGAGGTTTACGTTAGCAACACGGAGGTAACATAAAATGTTTCATAACACTCAATACATCACTCCAAATTAAGTCATTTAGCAGAAGATTTTATCCAAAGGAACTTACAAATGAGAACAATAGAAGCAATCAAAACTAACGAGAAAGCAATGATACTGTATGTAAGTGCTATGACAAGTTTTGTCATTAGGGCAGTAAACGTTAATAAATAAAATAAGTAGAATAGACAGAAATTTTTATAATAAATAAAAAGAAGAAAGTAGTTTAAAAAAGGGAGTTTTCAAGTGATGCGAGGACCACCACTGAAGGGTTCCATATATAGTCAATATCACTTTGCATTATAATTAGACTGAAAATTTCAAGGTTTCAGTGTATAATGTCTTACATTATGTTTCGCACAAAGCTATTATGTTGCTTCAGAAGACTTATAGTGCAAGAGATAACTAAGTGTGCATAAGTGCATAAGATTTGTGGATCATTTTTATGATATTTCTATAATGCTTTTCTGTCATTGTGGAGCTTGACAGCCCCAGTCCTCATTCACTTTCATGATACTGAAAAGAATATCCTGATAATTTTTTCAAAAATTCATTTTGTTTTCCACAGATCAAACTAAAGTCATACAGGTTTGGATTGACATGAGGATGAATTTTTTGTGTGTGTGTGTTCATCATTCTGTTAAAACATTTTATTTCCTTCTTAAAGTCCGCTCAAAAATTATTATTAGTTTGAACCCTTACATGAGCAGACCTCGGCGTCCAGCTCGGACCCCACATGCCCCCCGGTGGAGGAAGGTGCGGAATGAAAGTAGAGAAGGGGAGGAGGAGGGATGTGTAAACAAGATACAGAAGGGAAGAAAACGGGCTTATTTAAGGTGGAGGAGTTTAGATTTTATTGGATGGAATGAAATAGGCTGATTGAGGATATACGGAGCCAGTCGTGGCTAATTATTCATGCGTGCTCCTCCCAAAATTTGTTTATCAACATCACTTAAAATATCTTCTTCTTTGTGCAGCGGAAGAATAAAAATTTATTCAGGTTTGGACAACTTCAGGGTGATGATGACAGAATTTTATACCTTTAATGTTACAAAAATCAGCAGGATGAGAATACTGGACAGCTGGAAAAGACAGGAAGACAGGAAGGAAAAGCAGCATCTCCCTTCCTGGCATCTGTTTTCTGCTGTGCCACATTCAATTCCAGAAGGGAATTAGCAAGTCGATAAGAAGCCATTACTGCTAACTCTGTGGAAATGCACCTTGCTTCAATTGTCTCCTTCACCATTTATTTGAAATCTTATCTTTCCTCTCACCTTAGTGAATCCAACTGCTGTTAGATCAGTGGATGGATGCTGTTAATGCAGGGTGCAACATAGCTGAAGGTTACTGAAAGAGAGGAGATTAAAAGACAGGTGTTAAGGGGGAAGGAAAACAGGTCATGTTTGTGCAAATGAAATCTGCCTCAATCATTTTGTAAATGTCTTGCATGAAATGACCATTACAGCTCATGTTATATAAATGTGTTCTGGTAGGTATAAACAGTGTTGGGAAAAGTAAAAAAAAAAGTAACTCAGTTATATTACTCTAAAATGAAAAATAATGTGTTACTTTACTAGCTACTTGGAAATATACTTCGAAATATTATTACGTAACTCGCGTTACTTGTAATGTGTTACTCGCAACACTGCACATGCTGCAAAGTTATGTCTGCTTATAACACACACACACACAAAAACACACAAAAGATGAGAGTTCGAATAGCACATATGTTTCTGTGGTTAAATGGAAAAGAAGTAAAGAAAAGCAGAGACTTCAAGTGAGACAGTGAGAAGAGATGACAAATGGGCTTGCAGCCTCTCAGAGCAGTTGACTTTGACAGCACTGCTGCCCTTTGCTCATGAGACACCTCTCAGATGAGGAGCGATGACTCATGGGAAGACCATTACAGAGCAGCAAGTCAGGCAAATCTCTGGTTAAGATTGAACAATTATACCAGCTCCCCAAACGCATTTTCTGACCATTTCAAACCATTTCTTGTTCTGCTTGTCAGAACAAGGCCAGAGTAACAGACAAGCCTTACAAGAAATCAGCAAGCTTCTCTTCACCAACTGTACAGATTCAACTCATGACACCACTGTTGAAAAATTATGCATGTACCATCTTTTACCCAAAGTGGGATGCGTTGTGTGTATCCTTCATGGAGAACACAATCCTCACTACCATTTTGGTCTGTACTAGATTAAGCAGTGCTATCAAATCAGTTTTACTTGCATTGGAACGTGAATGTGAGCTCACAGTCTGTAAGGAATATATATTAATAACAACAACAAAATGTACAGCAAAATAATGTTTTTCATGGAGTTGTTTAGTGGGTTACACTCAAAAATAAGCATGCAACAAAATGGAGTTCAATTTATGAACAAATGAGACTCTGTTAAAAGAATCAGTAACATAATAGTAGTCTTATTAATACAAACAATCTTATTTATACTAAATTATTAATTTGAGCTGGTTATTTTTTTGGGTTGAATAAGCATATAGCATCACAAGTGAAACAGCAACAAATTACTCTTATCATTTTTTTTATTTTATTTTAATTTTTAATTTTAATATAATTTAATTTTTCAAAGTAGTTTGTTTATTTTTTCTTTTTTTAATAATACTTCCCTAAAAACATAAATACTGTTTAAATACTGTATAATATAAATACTGTTTCTAATCAGCGGTAAAGGATGCAAAGTAATGTTATTTTGTATTTATCTACTTATTTAATCACTTCAAATTCATCGTATTTCTGTACTTCCAACTGCTACTCCAGAACATCCTCCTAACTGCTGAAGAAGAAAGATTTCATTTATCTTCAGCCATCCAGTGGCCTTGGTAGGAGTCCTAAGATAGCCATTAAACTTAATAACTGTCAGTGTGAGGAAGCTTTTATTCATTATTAGCCTTCATGAACCCACCCACAGGTCCCAGAACAGCTCAAAACTCCTTAATTCTTTTCAACCTCATCTCAGTGTACAGCAGCCCAGGATGGAATTAGCATAGCTTCCTCTGTGTTTCAGCACATGTCTTATTCATGACTACGCTTCCACCTCTTAAATCAGACTCTTGATCATGGAGGAGATCCAACCGAGAGCTGCCTATCATATCCATGAGGTTGCGAACGGCAGTTTAGATAGACATTAGTCTTCCTTCTTAAAAGATAACAAATTATGAATATAAATACAGATAAAAAGCCACCAGAGACAAGGAAAATTACAATACATTGTTACAGGCAGGTTTAGAGCCATAAGACATTTTAAAGGACATATTGAGCCATAAAAAATATATGAAACATAATGCATTTTCCCTCTTTCCTGTATTTGTAATGTATTTTTGCTTTCTGAGATCTAATGATATTGCTCCACTGTGGGCCTAGTGCCTCTTTCAGTGTTCTGTTGTCTTCTGTTAATTAGTATTCTGCTCCTTCTTGACTTCTGGAGTCTGACCAAAGAGACAAATAGTCAATCGATCTGATCCACCAAATGGCAAAATAAACGCAGCTCTGGCCCCGGCCGCCATGTGTCACAGCTGACAGTTTAGCTTGTAGGTTTATTTCAGAGACAAGCTGATAAAACCCTCTAAATCACACTTATCTGGGTCATTTCACAAACAATGAACAATTTGATGGCCGCTTTATAGAAGTAAGTTAATTTTACGGCTCAAGTAACTGCATAATGTGTTCACACAATTGTTAACCAGTACATGGCAACATGGTAACGGGCAGAAGAATGACTAGTGGTGAAGCAAGTGTCCTCCTATCAATACATATGTGACCCTGGGCCAAAAAAAAACAGTCATAAGTGTACATTTTTCAAAATTGAGTCTTATACATCATCTGAAAGCTGCATAAACAAGCTTTCCATTGATGTATGGTTTGTTATGATAGGACAATATTGACCAAGATACAACTATCTGAACATCTGGAATCTGTGCAAAATCACCTATAAAGTTATCCAAATGAAGATCTCAGTGATGCATATTACTAATTAAGTTTTAACATATTTATGGCAGGGAATTTACAAAAAGTCATGGAACACAATCTTTTCTTAATATTCTAATGATTGTTGGCAAAAAAGGAAAATAGGACAGAGATTAGATAAGGAATGATAATTCTGACCCATATGCTGTTTTTTTGGCTAATGCTAAAAATATACCCCAGTTACTTAAGTCTGGTTTTGTGGTCAAGGGTCATATACAGGTATATATATATATATATATGTGTGTGTTTGTAAAATATTTTAGATATCTCAACTGCATAACAAACATAAAGGAAAACAAAGATTAAGCAAAAACAATACATTTTATTATGCAATAAAAATACCACAAAACTGTCTACATTATATTAGTTTCTTGGCTTCAGAAAACTTGGAATATTTGTGAATTTTAATTATCAGGGGATAAGACTTGTGGTAATCTTGCAATTTGTCAAATTCACAACTATCTATTGTTATAGTTGATATGTTACTTAAAGGGAAAAAAATAATAATAAAAAAAATAAAATTCTGTCATTAAATACATAAAATACACCCTCATGCCAAAACTGTAAAACTTTATTCACCTTTGTAACACAAATGAAGATATTTTGAATGAAATCCGAGAGCTTTCTAATCCCGCATAAACAAAGACTTAAAATGTTGTAAGGGCATATTTAAAATAGTCCATGTGACACCTTAAAGGAATAGATTTTTTTTAAAAGTTTGTAACCAGGCTGTTTTGGTCTACACTGACTCCCATAGTAGGAGCAAATAAATTACTATGGAACTCAATGGTGACTCAAAACAGCCTAGTTACTTTTTTCAAAATAAAGAAATTCATACAGCTTTGGAACTACTTGAGGGTGAGTAAATGATGACATCATTTTAATTTTTGGGTGAACTATTTCTAATTTAATGAATCTATGAGAATACCTTTTTTATTATTTTTTTATTTACTCATAAATGGATAATTGCTGAGAATGTACTCACCAAAGATGCAGATGAGTTTTTTTCTCACCAGCGGATCCTCTGCAGTGAATGAGTGCCATTAGAATGAGAGTCTGAACAGCTGATAAAAACATTACATTAATCCACAAGTAATCCAAATGATTCATTTTCTCATTTTGAGAAGCAAAAAGCTGAGTGTTTGAAATAAAATAATCTACTGTATTTCTAGGATGTCTACTAAATATTCTAAAGAATTTAATCTCAGTTAATATTAATTTCAGCATTTACTAATACATTAGTTACAGTAACTGAACAGTTGCTTATTATTAGATAATACGATTTATAAATGCTGTAACAAATGTATTGCTCATTGTTTTGGTTAATGCATGGCCCAATGTTAATGTGGCCTCATTGAGAAGTGTCACTATTTATGTGTCTTATGTTTGGTGTTAATTGGACAATGAAACATACATCAAGCAAGCATAGTAAGCAGGAATAAAATACTTCTGTCAACTCTTATCAGTCTATGGTTGTATTGTCTGAGAAATCAGAGAACGACAAGACTAAAGTTTTATTTTTTAATAAATAATGCATTTACTGGAGCTACCCAGTTTCCTTCTTTTGCATCTTCCTTCTTTCTACACCAATTTAAAAACTGACTGTGTTTGAAATACAAGTTCAGAGGCTCAGTCCCTCAAATGAGCATTCGGCACCGGAATCTGTGTACTACCTGCTTCTCCACAAGGGTCTGCTAAGGTAAGATATCTTGTGATCAGAAGAGGCTGACAGAAGAAGAAACATAATAAGAAGCAGAGGGAGAGCAAGAGACGGATGGACTCAAGCTCCTCATGAGAAAATGGATCTAAAGGATTGGCCTGAAAACATTGATCTGCCAGAATCTTAATCTCAGAGCAGAGAAAGAGAAAAGAGAGAGAAAGAAACTATGGCCTTTGAGCAACACCTGGATGAATGAAAACCTTCCAGAATGAAAGGAACAGAGTCAGAGTGACAGAGACTTCAGCAATGCATACGATAGTAGAAGATTTTTTTTCTTTTATTGGATATTTTTAGTATGAACCTTTAGGGCTTCAACAGAGATAATTGGCTCAAGCAGCTGTGCTTAAAATACGAAACTTGTCTTCAAACCAGACGGAGAACAAATGACAATCTATAAGTAGGGCTGGACTCCAGTAGGCTATATTGTGGAAAAATATATGAAGCAAAAATGCTGCATTTTTACAAATTCAATTCTTTTTTATTATTTTAAAGCTGCATTAACTTTTCTTGGTTAAAAATGATACGAAATCAATATTTCCGCAAATACATAATCGGCCAGTGTTCAAAACTATCGCCCTTACTTTAGCCAGTTTTCTCCTTTGATAGGTACAGATAGGTTTTTACTGGAAAATTGAGCATGGCACTGCATCATTACATTACATCTGTAAACATAAAGAAGTTGTGGAGGCTGCTATCCTTCGGTGGCTGAGAGAGTTCAAAGCGCAGCAACTTAAGATAACATCTTCATCAGTTTGACAATACAGGCGCTGCAAATTCTCACAACGCACTGTAAACACAGACACGCGCTGCAAACGCATGAACTCGCTGCAAATAGCACGGAATACAACGGAAATGTTTCAGGGGATTACAACACTTTCTGGATTTATGTGTTTATGAAAGACGTGACTGTTAATTATTTAAGTTAATTATTTTAGTTTTAAATGTGCAACTGATCGAAGAGAGCTGTGACTACACAAGATTCATATTTTAAAGAAAAACAGTTTGAAGGAAGAATAATTAGCATTTTGGAGTAAACAAATTTTTTTGTATAAAATTCAAATGGTATGACAATTAGAGATTAGACTGTACACGCTAAATGCTTATGTTGTTAACATTCACAATTTGAGAACAAAGTATAGCAATAATAATACTTTGCACAGTTTGACGTGATATGAGCCAACCGATCGTTACACTTAATCACCATTGAGTGCGCAATTTTTTTTGTAATGCATTTTTCCTCAGCTGGTCAGAACAAACATTGCAGACTTACTTGTTCTTACTTGTTCAGACTTACTTGATGATATCTTCCAAGATGTAGGCTAGAATCTGTGATTACTAAGTGCAGGATTCACTCCGGAGTGGTGACTGACTGCCACATATTAACCTAAAACATTAGATTCAACTGCTCTGGAGTCAGTGTTTTGTGCTGAATTTTGACTCCCTGTTGAATTATGACTCCCCTCGTTAAAATCAATAGTAATCCTAACCCCGCCCCTAGTCCTAACCCCTCCCCCACACCTAACACTAAATCTACCAATCCTAGGGGAGTCATAATCTGGCAGGGGTAAAAATTCAGCACTCCACCAGAGCACATCCCACACAATAAAAATAATTCCGCAAGTAACGGCAATGGCAGGTTTCAAACAGAGATGGCGACAAAAAGGCTACAGTTTAAGTATTTTAATAAGAAAACTCAATGATAGTATAAGTTGCAAATGCATAAATAAAAACACATTTGTCCTAACATTATGCTTTCAAGTCCATTCATCAGTAAATTAATTAAATAAGAAGCCGAATGCATTAAAATGCAAATAATCTATCATGGTGTAAATGTGCCAAAGTAACACAAGACTTTATTTGGAACACATCACTCTCAGCGCTGGACACAAACACATGTTTTTCCAAGACTTCACAGACACAGAGCAGGTGAGCTCCACCATCTCTTGACTTTCAGCCGTGTGTGTGTGTTCAGTAAACAGCTTAACCAATGCTGGCCTGAGGTGTAAATATTTCCACAGGGTTCCTGTGTTTGTTTAGAGTGATTTTTTTATTCTTCATATTCTCTTTCACACCTTCATTGTCTGCTGTGAGATGCCCTGCTGCTCTCTGACGTTCACTATGGACTCTTTCATTGGGTCTGACTCTGACATCTTAAAACACTGGAAATCTTTCACAGGGCTTTCTGTGAACCAGTGCAAACAGCTTCCGCCATCTGTGCTGGATTCCTCAATAAAAGCAGGGATTTGCTTCACGAACAAGGCTGCAAAATACCAGCAAATCAGAGTATTATGGCCACAAAGCGCATTAACAGGTGGGGGGTGAGGAAGCGTGTTTCTGGCAGACACGTGGCCACCCAGACGGTCGCAGGAATCACACCTGCATGTGTGCACACATGTGCATGTAAGGCTCAATGGGATTGGCTCTCGATTTGGGCTCCTGCCTGGCTGCTTCAGAACCTTCAAATCCCTCTTTTCTCCTGCCAAACACTAGAGCATCTCGACAGCTGCAGGCGTGCCGGAAAGCCCAGTGCTGGAGAAATGTCAGACTGTCTGGGGTCAGGCTAGCTGGGCGACTCATCTTGCAGAGAGTGCCAAGACACTGCAGCTGCCCAAAGCTTCTAATGTTGAAACAATGGCTCTGTGTTTGCATTCAGTTCGGCTATTAAGGTCTGTCTTTTTCAGCTTTCGATTACTGTGATCTGGTGGTGAAATGTTTTCAATTGTCCTTTATAAATATTTATTTTAGGTTTTGAATTTATGTCCACCCCTCACAAAGTAATAAATGAAACAGACTTTATATATATATATATAGGCTATGTATATATTTATTTATTGTATAATTACATTATGAATTTTATTATTGTATATTTTATTAATTAATATATTACTACTAATAATGTTAAATATATTATTAGTTATTATTATATAATAATTAATATAAATATTATACGTTTTAGATAGATAGCTAAACATGAAGTCTTTTAATAATCAAAGAACAAACGTGAGAAACATAGAACTTTCCAACATGTGATACATTCATTGACTGACAAACAAGAACTCAGGAGACAGGTTATTTAAACACAATGAACTAATGACTAAAGGAATGACAGCTGGGGAGACACAGGTGGAACTGAATGAACTAATAATCATAAAGACAGGGAATCCAAATAAGGGCATGACATGAAAACGAAACTAAAACAGAACTAAACAGGCAGAAACATAAAAATGATAGATAGATAGATAAACACACATCCCTCACAAATGAATAATTTGTATAATAGATAAAATGGGATACAATTTATAACAAATTCCAAAAAAAAAAAAAAACTACAAATATTGTGCACATATTTTTGATATAGAAATGTATTTCCATTTCTTTAACGTATAGAAATATAACTTTAGATTCCTCTTATTCTGCAGTGCATTTCCATCAAGACACCTTTTCTTGTTATTCACACAGAAAGAAATCTTCATAAAAATACATTAAATTGAATGTGAAGAGCCTTCTCAGAGGAAAGTGAAAAATGGATTTCATGCTTCAGCAGCTTACTGAATTACAAATTACAATTTACATGGCTGTTTTGTAACTCATAGTGCTTGAATTCAATTAATGTGGCAAATGTCATTAATGGAATGTATTGCCATTTTCCCTCTTGTGATTTTTTTTCTTAAGATTTTCACAATATTGTAAAGATGAAAAGAGGGCTTTGTGAGAAACCTTTGCAATATAACTATCATTGAGGACATGTATTTACTGTAGAATCATTTTTTTGATGCTGTAGGTCATGGACTTTCTTCATGGTTTATTCATGTCTGGTTTCATCTTAAGTTCCCTACTCTCTAACTAAAAACCAACCAAAGCACAAGACATGAATTATTACATTCTTTTATGAATTCTTGTATCCCAATGTCAACCCAAAGCCAACTGTAGAAAGGCATGTAGTTATTGAAAATTGCATTTTTTAAATAGATTTTTCTAATTATGAATATAACATTCTATAAGCTTAATTTGTAAATGAATCAGTGACTTTAAAGTGGTGCTGTTGTTTGGTTCAAAAACATTATGATCTCATATTTTGCGGATGCCAGATATTATTAAGATGGGAAAATTATAAATACATACAATATAAACACAACACGTAATAACAAATTAATTAAAAAGGCTTTTAAACAAATCATAACCGGTCTTGACCTTGTCATTAACATCTACTATGAATCACTGTGACATTTCAAGCCATTTGATATTTCAGCAGAACTACAGTTTACCAATCAAGCAAATAATTACCACTTATGATGAATATTGGAGACACATGCGGCTGGCACTCAATTTCCACTCTGAAATGAGCCCCCTGAATTAAAGCAAAGCCCTGTTGTACTTTGATCTCTCAATAATTCATTGTCTCATCTATGAAGCACAAAATAATTGTACTTCAGAGGAGAGATTAGAGAGTGTGAGGCAACACTAGTCAGGAGGTTAATTCCAGCCGATCACGTCCAATGCTTTGCTCCTTGATGATGATGCATGTGTCTCCGATGGATAGCCACTCGCTGTGACATTGGCATTCAAGATTAGAATGGGCTGCGTGTGTGCATGGGAGTGCATGATCAAAATACTCAAGGGAAGAGAAAAAAACTGACAAGTTCAGCATCAGTTCAAGGGCATAGAATATAGAGACAGTGGCGATCAACACTATCAGTCAGTCATGGAGGTATCAATTTTAAGTGTGCTGCATTTTCTCTCTATTTTTTATTTTTTTTAACATATAAAACACCTTTTTAAACATTTATGTTTATGTATATAAGTATACATCAGCTATTCACCAGATTTTGATCATTTTAGCATTACAGTACATCACTTGCCACCAACAGATCCTCTGCAGTGAATGGGTGCCCTCAGAATGAGAGTTCAAACAGCTGATAAAAAGGTCACAATAATCAACAAGTAATCCACTTGACTCCAGTCAATCAATAATGTCTTCTGACATTAAAAAAAATTGTGTTTGTAATAAACAAGAGATCAGTATAGGCTAAAATATGAGTCTGCTATTGAAAATAAATTGCTCTCTTCAGTAAAACATTATTTTGTCTGAAGAAGAAGAGAAATATGTACAAATTAAACTGTCCATAACTGTTCTGAACAAATATGTTTGCATTATATTTTGACGTGAAAATCCAATATGGGATGGAATTTTTTTCAAGAGGAATTGATATTATAGACTATAGACTGTATTATAGATGATTTTCAAAGGTTGGTTTATCTCCTCCAGTGTAGGCAGCCTTTAGCTGTTATGGCGCAGCGTCAGGTGTAGACACTCACCTATAGAGAAGAACTTGGCATCCGATCACAGGCCTTCTGCTCCTTGAGTTATCTCTAGAACTGGAAAAGCTGATATGATATTTACATCAGCGGCGATTTCTTTAAGACTGCAATGGAAGCTCAGCTTCCCCTATAATGTCACAAAATTAATGGTCAAATTATGTACTATTGTATTAACATTTTATT
>JAUMHR010000017.1:1993110-2017625 GCA_032361145.1 Enteromius fasciolatus | reverse complement strand
TAATTTACATTACATGTAATTTAGGGCGCAGGTAATTTTGGTAGTGTCATTTCTAGGGCGGCATGCGCCAGCCGAGCAACTGTGATATGCACTGGGACTGCACTGTGAAATCTTTATTTGGGTCATATGGACGGTGCTTTACGGTAGCCTAGAAAAAGTACTTGCATCGCGGTTACTTACCTTGTTCAACCCGGGCTCACATCTGGATACATCCCCAAGGGTGTCTGATCCTTCCACAGTACACTATTTCGCAGCAAGAGGGGTCTCTCCGTTGCAGTCATGCCGATGTTCGTGGTGAACACAAACGTTGCAAAGGACGCGGTTCCTGCTGAGCTGCTGTCCAATGCTACGCAGGAGCTCGCCAAAGCGATGGGCAAACCCGCGCAGGTGAGAACACTGCATTTCTCATACTTCATACAGATCGTTTTATTAGTCTGCATAGAGTATGGAACTGCAACTGTAAGTTAATCTCGATACAACTCTAGTTACCCTTTTAGCTGTAACGTTAGCATAAGCCATGTAGGATTTTTTACAGCTTTAAACTTAAAAAAAGACCTTGGCTGCATATATACATCATCATTATTTGTCTCGACTTAAGCTTAAGTAGTGATGGGAAGTCAGACTCGTTTCCGTGAATCATGCTTTTAAACAAATCGTTTCGAACTAGTTCAAAGAAACGATTCAATGATGCTTTTACGTCATGACGCAATTACGTGACAGCGTTATCCCAGAACCCACGTGTGACATTATACCTATGCATTTAGACATGTATGTCACATTTAGCTTTTTATGAAGTATTACATTAATGTGTATTTCAGTTCAATGGTTTGGAGCAGTGTTGATTCATAAAAAACTAATTTATTTGGAAGCTTATAATAAACCAGGGATTCTCAAATATGGCCTACAAGGTCCACTTTCCTGCAGAGTTCAGCTCTAACTATAATCAAATACTAGAAAATCATTGGAAAATCGCAGGTAGATGAGTTTGATCAGTGTTTGAGCTAAACTCTGCAGCTTATTGACCCTCTGGGGCAAGATTTGTGGAATCCTGTAATAAATAAAATTTACATTTACATTATACCAAACTAAAATAATTTTTATTGTGATGATTGGGTCTGGTTGGGTTGGTTGACTCAAGAACAGCTTGGAATGATTTGTGAATAAGTCTTTCAGGTCTGTTTTTGACAAAATCTTATTCAGAGGAACTGTATCGTTAACTATTTACCCTTGTGTGTGTCTCTTTGTTTTGCTGTGACAGTACATCGCCATACACATTAACCCGGATCAGATGATGATGTTCGGGGGCACAGGAGATCCGTGCGCGCTCTGCTCTCTCACCAGCATTGGAAAAATTGGGTCGCAAAATAAGCAATACTCCAAACTTCTTATGGGCCTGCTCAACAAACACCTTGGAATTTCACCTGACAGGTAGATCCATACATTACAGCTGGATACAGTATTTTGCATTTACCAGAATATTTTGCACAAATGAAGTTTCACCTAGCAAATGAATATCAGTTGTAATATGCATATATACAAATTTTAATAAGATATTCTCTTCATATGTTTTCTTTTTTTCTTTCTTTTTTGAGTATGTGTCGAATGCAATTATTTATTTAGTAAAACGTTTTTGTATTGTTTTCCAGGATCTATATAAACTTTGTTGATATGGATGCAGCCAATGTGGCTTGGAACAGCTCCACCTTTGGATAAAGAATATGGATTTATGGCCTGGTTATAAGGCTTCTATTCCAGCTCTGTTCAGAGAATCTTTTGGGAGCATAATGCTAACAGTCAATTTAGTCTTAACTCACAGCACTTACTGCAGACAACGTCTTGCTTTGACAATAAAGCTTTCTTTAAGCTGTACTGAGGTGTTGAGTTTTTTTGTTTGTTCCTCTTTAAAGCACAAACAGATAAAGATATTTTATTGGTTACGGTCTATACAATTAAATAAGAGTATAACTAGAAATAAACAAACATACAAAAATAAAAGAATACCAGAAAATAGTGGGCTAAAGAACAAGCTTAATATTAGACAAGACAAAATGGTCAATTTGGAAATTCTGTTTTAGGCATATCTTAATACTGAAGTCTTAATTTGTGATCCAATAAGCCTTCAGTCACACCAGGGTACAATACTGAATTTACTGAAAATCTGTATTTCGTATAACTAGATTAGCAAAAACATAATTTTGAGAAGTCAGCACAAAAATGACATGTATGCATCATAAGTAAGCCTATAAAAGGTACAGGGATGAATTTATATTTTATATGTGTATATAGAGAGAAAGACAGACCACAAATCTGTTTGAATTGATATTTTAACCACAGCGTGTAACTATGCTCTAGACTTTATTTTTTATCAAGAATTAGCATTATAAATGCACAAACAGTAAAAAAGCAATAGACCAAACATTAACAGTAAGTACAGCAGCAGGTACTATGCAAAAACGGTCATGTCAGAAAAGACATGAGCAAGACTTTGAAAGTTTAAAAGAAGAGACAAGGCGATGTCAATTATCCAGCCTGGAACAACAGAGCCGATCATCAGAAAACAGACGGGGAGATTTTCCCATTAGCCCATTTACATCATTATGCATCCAGTGTCCAGGAACAAAGATGACTGACTAGTGGGAGAAAATAAATTGGGGAAATTAAAGTTACTGCCGTTCACAAAGCTATTATTTGTTAAAGACATACAAGACTCACCTGTCTCCTTATAACCCTTTACTAGCTCTTCAACGCTTCCATCAGAGCAGAAACCACTTCAGCGGGATCAGGAAACTTTAGTTTGCGTGGAGGACCCTTCTTAATGCCAGACCACAAAACAACTTCTGCTCAGGAGAAAGAAATACAGCATATGTCAATAATTATTTGGTCAACCATAAAATTCTTGTTACTCAGTGAATACTGGCTGGGCTTCTTTCCATTGCAGTCTAACCTTTGTCTCCCTCCATCAGCGTGATCTCGAAGCTGTTCCGCCGAGGTTTCTGAGGATTGAGCACCACACAAATTTCAGGGTGCGAAGCCGCAAGTGCCTCACGTACACCTTCAGCATTTCGCCCATAGACCCGTCAGCTTTTGCTGTGAAAAAGTTAGAACGTGATTCAAATAAAAGTGTCACATACATAATAGTAACACCTTCTGAAATTAAATATTTACATTTCATCTTTTTAATGTTACAAAATTAAAACATAAAAAAAAATCTGTTACACAAATTGTTACAAAATAAGCAGTGCATGCATGCATGAACATATTTTCAGTGGGTCTTTACCAATGCTCAATGACGACCCTTTGTCCTGTTTCTTTATCTTTTATGTCAACTTCATCAAGCTTTTCTTTTTTGTCCTCCACTGCTGCTTCTGCATCCACGTCCGTCTTGCGCTTCCTACCACGACCTGTATATTACAGTGTCACAGAATTTCGGTTTAGCATAAACAAGATGATGTATAACCAAAGGGAGGTAGTTTAGCTGTTTTTGCATTAAAGCATTTTACAATGAGATTGCACACAAGCAGCTTAACTACCACTAAGATATCAAATACGAAAACTCAGTGCAACATATTTATATATAAGGTTACGTAATAATAACTGTTTATATAAGTCTATATAAACTACGCGAAAGTCTCGAAACGTGTTACGTACCTGATTTGGCTCGAGTCGCCATTTCTACAACACATAAAGACGTGCAGAGGATTTGGCGGGTTACTTTAATAATAAAAAAGTAGGTGAGACGGACACTGCCACCTTTTGGTGTGGAAAGTTTCTGTAAGATGAAGAAATGTAACAGTCGTCTTTGCGCAGTCTTCTCACGAAAGCATTTTTTTTAAGTTGGTGTGTGGAAAATATTGAAAATGTAAATGTATAGGGATATCATGCTCGTATCAGGCCCGGTTTCATAGGCAGCCTAAACCTGGATTAGGTCATAGTTCAATTGGGACATTGATGTAATATTTATAAACATGCCTTAGAAAAGCATAACTGGTGTGCATCTTAAGACAAACCAAAGGAACTGAGATGTTGTAAGATCAGTCAGTGCAATTTTCTTTCAGTTGAAACAGCTCAGATTTACATTTTAATGTAGGACTAGGTTTTAAGCCTTGTCTGTGAAACCAGGGGTAAATGTTTTATGATTTAGCAGTTACACCAGGTCACCACCAGAGCTCATTGCCGCCCCACCAATGGTCTGAGAACGATCATCTTTGGCTATAGTACAGTCAAAAAAACCTATCAAACTTTAAAATAATAATAATAAAAATATCCAGACATTTTAAATTAATTTACAGTGTTAAAAAGGGACAAGAGTGTATTGGAAATTGAAAATGTGTATAATTACAGATAAAATAACTATAAACTAAAGAAAAGTAATAAGAATTGAAAATTTGAAATTTTTTTATTAGTATTTTAATAATTGTTACTGTAGAACGTTCCATGATTCTGTAATGAGCGTCATACCCTGGCACGTCATAATCTTTACAAATCAAAGCATAGAAAATATTGAAATAAAAAATATAAATTATATATAACAAAATAAATAAACTGACACATGGGAATACATTCGTTTAATTTAAGGTTTATTTTTTTTATATTTTGTTAGTTTAATTCTAAAATGTGTGATATTGAGTTTGACAGTACTCCATATTTATGATGAATATCAGCCAGTAAGTAACAAGACAGAAATAGGAAATTTTAGGCCTATAGAAAATATTCTTTATTCTATGTATAAATGAGTTTTTCAGTGCATCATCACATACATGTTAATTCACTCCAACAAAATGTTGCAAATAGTTAAATATACAACACTGAGCATTTTATTCACTGTAAACATGTACTAGTATAGTTTGCTACGGCAAAATGAATAATAATTAACATTTTTATACACATACGTTGACATATTAAGCATTGCATGGTCTGTTTTTTTTAACAAGCTTTTTATCATAGGCAGTTAAAATTATTGTCCACCCATAGAATCCCATCTTTCAACCTACCGCTAGTACTAGATCATAAAAAAAATTATATTGAAGTTCCACTTAATCCAATTAAATTCAAAAAGGGTAATTTAGCCACCTGTACTGTTGTACAATGTGTAAACGCAGATAACATAACACAATTAACATTATAACACATTATTTTAACACGTTTGAGGATTTTGGTCATTGGACACCCACTGCATGACATCATCTACACGCGACATGACATCATTACTGTGGTGCGGTAGTTTAACAGGAATCCTCGCTGCTGTGAAGAAAGGAGGGATAATTTTCAAATAAGAAGGCATAGTTGAAACAGTGGATGTTTGGAAGAGTCTAGGCATATTACGGTACATTAAATAATATTATTTGCAAAGTTCGACCTCCATCAGTTTAGTTATATTCAACAGGCTAACGTTAATAAGCTAATACAACCTGAACTTACTTGACAACCTAAATAAAACACATTAAAAAGGGGACGAATTCAAGCAGGTATAGCATCATTTGTTATTTTTTCATCTGTAAGAATACAAGTATCTAGCACTAGCAGTTTTTGAACATCCTAGTTCTCTATTTATCACAGCCATGACAGCAGAAGCCTCAGAAAAGTCAACGGAGGAGGGCATGAGCTCGTCGGGCAGCGCTGGTTCTTCAGGTACCCGCTTTGATCTGGAGAAAGAGACAGAACTGCGCTTTGAGGTCGAAGCAGGAGAACGAGTCCAGCTCGAGCTGTTGTCCGGTCTAGCGGAGGTGTTCGGATCTGAACTGAACCGAAATAAGAAGTACACTTTTGGGCCAGGCTCTAAGATTGCTGTGTTTACATGGCAAGGCTGCAGTGTGTCGCTTTCAGGCAAGACAGAGGTGAGAGAGATCAAATGTGTTAGTTAGTGGATGTCTATAATGACATGGAATGCTAAATAACATGTTTTCTACTCTCCCATAAATACATAGGTAGCTTATATCTCCAAAGATACGCCTATGCTGCTGTATCTCAACACCCATGCAGCTCTCGAGCAGATGAGACGTCAGGCAGAGAAAGAAAATGAGAGAGGGCCTCGGGTATGTAAACAAACTTGACAAACAATTTGTTTCTAAAATTTTGGGTTGGTAGGAAATATATTTTTTACTTAGCAAGAAGGGTTGCAAAAAGATGGAAAATCTGCAGTAAATTCGGTAAACGTTAGTTTTTGGAAACTTTTCCATCCAATTACAGCATTATTAGCAGGTATGCATTAAATTGATCACAAGTAAGAGTTTTATAAAATATTTCTATTTCAAATAAATGCTGTTCTTTTAAACTTTCTAAGAAATGTATCCACAAAAACATCAAACAGTACAACTGTTTTGTAAAAATCAGCATATTAGGATTATTTGTCAAAGGACTGGAGGGATGGCTTGTAAAAATTCAGCTTTGCCATCACAAGAATAAATTACATTTTAAGACTTATTCTTAATTGTGTTAATATTTCATGAAATTAATATAATATACATGAAGCTATGGTGAGCGTACGATGATTAATTAAACATTAAAAATATCCTACCAACTCCTTATTAACTGTTGAATAGTAATGTAATTTTAATATAAGTAATTAAACTTTTTGTTGTCGTAGGTAATGGTTGTCGGACCAACTGATGTGGGGAAGTCAACAGTATGTCGAGTATTGCTGAACTATGCTGTGCGACTCGGGAGAAGGCCTACGCTGGTAGAGCTGGATGTCGGCCAGAGCAGTGTAAGTAAATGATGCCTGAACGATCAATACAATATTTGCTAAACATCACAGGCTTGTGAGACATGAAGAGTTATATGTATGTTTTATTGTTCTTGTCTGTAGGTCTCTGTCCCTGGAACTATGTCAGCTCTGTGCATCGAGCGTCCTGCTGATGTAGAAGAAGGCTTCTCAGTGCAGGCTCCACTTGTCTTTCATTTTGGCTCTACCACACCAGGAACAAACATTAAACTTTACAACAAGGTAACTGCACTTAAGAGAGTGTTGTCTTTACACTTAAGTGATATACCGAGCTTTGGCCCATAAATTATTAGAACAGATCGAACTTGGCCCAAAACAGAAAGTTCCAAACTATCCTGGCACTGTTTAGACAATAATAACAAGGAGAAGATGTGTCAATCTTTCTCTTAATGCAACTATAAAGTCTTGTTCTTTGCAGCTGTTAAAAAAAAAAAAAAGTAATTATCTGTAGCAGTAACTGAAGAAGTAGAATTCACCAGTTGCATGATGACATGAAAATGATGAATCATCTCTTGCATTTTTAAAATTGTTGCACAGCAGTAGTGTTGGTTTTACTGGAGTGAAAGTGTTTACGCTTATGTTCTTGGTCCATCCGTGCATGTCATTCTAAATTTTAAAATGTTCCACTTATTTTCTTTTAGAAATAGCATGCATTTACTGTGTTGTAATGTTATGTTCTGCTTAATATTAACCATTTTAATTTTAACATTTTTGTTATGTTTTTTTTTCTTTGTGTTCAAACCTGCAATATTTTGGGGCGGTTAAAGACAAAATATTTGTTTCCTATTTTTTTTTTTTTTCTTGTTATATACTGTCATATTCTAATAATTGCCATTTCAAATGTTTGGGTATCCAAAAAATTATAGTTTTATTTAGCAAGGATGCATTAATTTGACCAAATTAATGTTCATCAAATAAATGTTGCTTTTCTGAACTTTCAATTCAGAAAATCCAGAAAAGTCTTATGGTTTTGCTTGAAATATTAAGCAGCACAACCGTTTTTATCATTGATAATAATAATAAATATTTCTTGTAAATTGTACATTGATGACTGCTAAAAATTCAGCTTTGCCATCACATAAATAATTTTTTATTAAGTTATTTTAATTTATAATAAAACAAATAAATAATAAAAATTATGCAGCCTTCTTCTGAAGATTTCTTTTACAATTGTGCATGTTATGTTCCAAAAGTGACATGGAGTTTTAAATGCTGTTACATGCTGACTACTAGTATGTAGGTAGTAGGTGCAGTATTCATCATCCAGACATATCAATAAAATATGTAATAATGAGTCTCTTTTTTTTCTCTTTTGGTGTGTAGCTGACTTCCAGCCTTGCAGAAGTCTTTTCCCAGCGCTGTGAGGTGAACCGCAGGGCTAGTGTGGGTGGCTGTATAATCAACACCTGTGGCTGGGTCAAAGGTTCAGGCTACCAGGCTCTGGTTCACTGTGCTTCAGCTTTCCAGGTGGATGTTGTTATAGTCTTGGACCAGGAGCGTCTCTATAATGAGCTTAAACGTGACCTGCCACATTTTGTACGTGTCGTCCTTCTACCAAAGTCTGGCGGCGTGGTGGAGCGCTCCAAGGACTGCCGACGAGAGTCAAGGGATGAAAAGATCCGGGAATATTTTTACGGCTTCCGTGGAACTTCCTTTTACCCTCATGCATTTGATGTGCGCTTTTCAGATGTACGTATTTACAAGATCGGTGCACCCTCAATTCCAGACTCATGTCTCCCTCTGGGTATGTCCCAGGATGACACCCAGCTCAAATTGGTCCCAGTCAGCCCTGGCAGGGATTTAACCCACCATGTGCTGAGTGTGAGTTCGGTGGATGATGAAGCCGAGGTGGGTGCGGGACAGAGCAGAGGGATTTTAGAGAGTCCTGTTTGTGGCTTCATAGTTGTGACAGCAGTGGACACACAAGCTCAGGTGATGACGGTACTCTCACCAGCACCCAGACCCCTGCCGCGACACACTCTGCTCATCATGGACATTCGTTTCATCGACCTTAAATAAAAGCATATAAGTCTAGCAGAGATGTCTAACAAGGGACACCATCTTTTCACATTCTTACAAAATATTTATAGCTGTGTTTATTTTTAATTCTTGTGTACATAAGTAAAAGCTTCTGTATTTTTTAAAAATAAATTTAATTGCAATTTCATCTGTCCTTCTGAACAAACAATTAAACAAACCAAAACCAGTTTGACCACAAGTTATTCTGCATGCCATTTTTTTCTTTGAATGAAATTACTTCCTTTGAGCAAACAAATTGAGCAATTAATTATTTTGACATGCTATTTATTGTGTAGACGACAAGCTCTTCTGGATTTATTGCTGCATGTCCTATACCGGTGTCCTTAAACGATGCTGGGGCCGATGAAGAAGAAGATGATGATGATGCCTTGTTAAGGGTTTTATTTTTGGCTTATCAGACTCTGCATCGGATAAACGACTTGGGGAGTTTTCAGCCCCGGGCGTACACAGATCAAAAGCCGTTTTCCCAGGCCGTAGAAAGACGGAGATTAAAGGAGAGAGAGGATAGAGAGAGCTGAAGCTGCTCTCCTATCAGATAATGCCGCTGACCCGGGCCGGGATGCAGAAGAGAAACCGAGTTTCAAAATCGCAGGATGTGTGAATAAACGCCAGCTATTTAAAGTACGTAAACATTCGGGATATCCGACACTGAGTGAGTATATGTAAGCGGAAGACATTTATAATAGATTTGTTATTTGTTCGGATGCGTTTGGACAGGTCGGTGTTTGTTTTTGCTCCGTTTCGACATCGGATCAATATCGCCGCATTTAAGCTTCCTTTAGGGGCGCTTTAACAACTTGAGTCCGAGGATTCCTTTCGCGGCCTAGTTAAACGGAAGGCAAAACACGAAGCGAAAAGTTTTTTGGCGTGGTTTCTACGTTAATTTTGCTACAGTTTAAACAATATGCATTTTTTATCGTGTTTTATCATTTAAACTGTCTTGTTTTAGTGTGTAACGTAGTGTTTTGGAGGATGTTATTAGCTAACGTTACCTAGGAAGGTAACGTTAGGCTAACCAAAACGAGACACAACCGTAACGTTAGTAGTTTCGCCTCAGATTTGACTTATGTTTTGTCTGAAATTGTTTGTTTTTATAATTATTTAACATACGGACTCAATAAACCCATTTAATATTTTTTTTTTCTGTAAGTTAACGTTACTGTATTACTGTGTCTCCTAATGAGTTGCCTAGACAGCATTTTTGGGCATTAGGTATTCGTTTTATTCAGATGTGTGCAATCCACATAAGGTGCCCTGAAATGCTATGTAAGTTAGTTTGGAAGCTCACAGTATTTTAAATATTGGCGTTCTTGATCTTCTTTCTCAAAAACATCACGTCTAGCATTTTTTGTTGAAAAAACAAAACAAAAACAATGTATTGGCTTTTGTAACACTATTCAATTGTTCAAATGACCATTGTGGGTCAGTGACATTCTTGCATAATTTTCCAGTTTATTGATTATGTGGTCCAGATATCATCTGACGTCCATTATCTAGTTCATTATTGATTAAAAGTTGATGGTCAGATATCATTTAACATGGGTATGAGTTAACCAAATCGTTATATAATTCTTATGTGAAGTGAATCAGTTTTCAGATTAGTACTGTGAATGAAGAGAGCAGGAGTAGCTACAAGAAAAGAAGATTATGAGTGGTTTAATAAGGCTTGTGTATGCAAGACTCAAGGTCACTGCGTGGTCAGTGTGACGGTAAACCCAAAGAGAAAAAGGGGATTGTAAGAGGGGATGGGGTTGAACTGTATTTACAAAACCTGGTACTAAAATACACACACACACTAAAAAAGGGCACACACCCTTTCCTGGTGAGTCAGAAGTTGTGACACAGGGCAGCAAAAGTGTGATCAGGTTTCAACACGATGTGTGTGTACACAGTGTTTCACAATTCATTGCTGTACGATTCGCCTGGTTCATGTGATCATTCGTATGATATGTGCAGCTTGGAACCGGTATGGAGAACATGAAGAATGTGTAAGATCAGGTCATGAATTCATATGTAGGTGTTTAATTATCTTCTCTTCTTATAGATACCACACAGGCCTGTTAAGAAATCAGAAAAAAGGAGAGCTGCATTTTAGACTCATCAGACTCATCCTTGTGAGGAAGAAGGACCTCATGAGACGCTATGCAGGGATAAAATGGTTTTGCACACTCATGAGTTACTACAACCAGGAGTTTTCAACCCCGGACGCATACCGATCGCGTGCAGTTGCGATGGTGGACACGCACTCTGGTGTGGGTGTACATTTTTCGCATATGGACGTCTGAAAAACAACTTATCATGTGGATATCTGCACATGCAAAATTTATGTGACTTTGCAAATCGTGTTTTTCTGCTCACTTCTTGGCCAGTTTGTCTCTCATCAAAGTGTGAGCACAGATCACCTCAGAGTGGAGAATGTGCTCTCATTTAGGGCACAAGACATCAAGAGCTCTGTTTCATATTTCGTACTCGTAATTACGATCTTTTCTTAGACGAACTGTTCCGGAGGGAATCCAGACTCCATTGAGACTGTAGAAAAAGAGTCATTTTTTTTGTCTTGTCTTTTTTTTTCTTTTTTTCCTCATACTTTTTGTTTCATTGTATACCTCCCATCAAAACATCATGTTTTTGTTTCCTTTCTGTTGTCTGACGTCATAATAACATGCACTCATCTACTGTGATGCTTCGAGAGATATGAGATTGGTCTCTGAACAAGTACAGTATGAATGCCTGAACTCAAGTTGCTGCTTCCTTTGAGCTCTTTTTGGTGTAACATGGGGCTTACCGGAGATTTACACTAAAAGAGCTTTGCTCTCACTTGATTTTCTTTTTATTGACCAAATCTTCCTACATTCAAGCCATATGAACTTATTTTTAATGAAACTAGAGCTATTTTTGTATTACAGTAAAGTCATAGTATCGCATATTATGTGTATATGAATTTAGTCTATTTTTTATGTATCAGCACAGACGTATACAAAAAGACATCTGCACTATTTTACGTTAACGTTTTTTTTTTTTTTTTTTTAAGAAATGCACCTTGATTTATGAGAACATAATCTGTTTTACAAAATTTATTGTTATGGCCATGGCTACACACCATCCTCACTCAGGTGGGAGACGAGTTTCCTCTCTCTGACGCCTCCCCCTGTTCCCCAGTTTTTTTGACGCCTCCAAATGCCTGTGGGTCTCAGTGTGGGCGGGGCTCTTGGAGACCCCTCCCCATCCCGCCCATTCCGCCCCAGTCGCTATGTGCCTGTGTCTGCAGCAACTGCCTTCCTTGTGGGGGCCACAACGCTGTTTCTCTGTTTCACGTGAGTAGAACCTAAATACGTTAAAATAGCAATCAAAAATATCAGCAATAATGTAAGTATAATGCATCTCTGTGTAGATGTCCGTGGTTGTCAGAGCGGTTCTCCTCCTCCATTCCGCTCTATAATGCTGTGGTCTTCCTCTTCACACTGGCCAATTTCTGTATGGCCACATTCATGGATCCTGGCATCTTTCCTAGAGGTACACACACTCTTTACAGTAATTTCGATCAAATTAATGCATCCTTGACTTCTTTTGAAAACATTCTGACCCCAAATGTTTGATCAATAGCATATTTTACAAAGATATATTTTCATTAAAACATATTACGTTCACATGTCGCAAGTATAAAAGAAACGTCAGTGGTCCTCAAAATAGGCTTAATTTATTTAGCAGAATATATTTTTCCTATAATTTTGTGTTGAAGTATGATGCCGGTGCTGAAAACAGCAGTTTTCATGAGATTGTGTGTGTTGTGATGTTTTGCAGCTGAAGAAGATGAGGACAAAGAGGATGATTTCCGCGCTCCGCTATATAAGACGGTGGAGGTGAGGGGCATTCAGGTGCGGATGAAGTGGTGCTCCACATGTCGCTTTTACAGACCACCTCGCTGTTCACATTGCTCCGTGTGTGACAACTGTGTGGAGGTACAAGCACATTTATCATAGGTTCACACTAAACAAACTCTTCAGTGCTTCAGTTTAATTCTTGATATTTTTTGTTTGTGTTTAGGAGTTTGACCATCACTGCCCATGGGTGAACAACTGCATTGGCAGAAGGAATTATCGTTATTTCTTTCAGTTCCTGCTCTCGCTCACTGTTCACATTATGGATGTGTTTGGCTTCAGTCTGCTGTACATCCTCCATCACACTAAACAACTGGACCAGGTCCACTCTGGAGTCACGTATCCTTTACGTACATAACACATTTACATATGAGTGTAATCTCACGAATACACATCAACTTCTTCAATGTTCTTTGTTGTCCTTAATGCACTACTCAGTATGGCGGTGATGTGTGTAGCTGGTCTGTTTTTCGTCCCGGTTGCGGGACTCACTGGGTTTCACGTTGTCCTTGTTGCCAGAGGGAGAACAACTAACGAACAGGTGTGTATGTGTTCGGGTGTGTCCTTTGTCCACATTGTATGTGTTTGGTCAAACAGAATGTTATTTTTCTGCCTGATTTCTAAGGGTGTGTTCTCAATTTTCCTCTCTTTACCCTCAGGTGACTGGGAAGTTCAGAGGTGGCGTTAACCCCTTCACACATGGGTGCTTAAAAAATATTGCACACGTGCTGTGTAGTTCACAGGCTCCCAGGTTCACAAATCTTACTTCCTAAGAGATAAATGTGTGTTTTGCAGATCATGTTGGATTTCAAGTTGTAATTTTATGTGGATGGTTTTTGTACAGGTATCTTGGTCGCTTGCGAAAGCCTCATTCTGTTCAGGTCCAGCCACCATTTTTACGGCCACCTCTATCTGAAGCCCAACTAGCAGCTAAAGTTCTGGATAATGGCATCCAACAGGTGCAAACACATTATCGTGTATCATAATGAATGTTATATATATCATAAATATTTAAATATTTATGATGATTGTTATCTGTTTTAGCTTGATGGTAATTATTCACATTGGTTGTAATACTAGTCTATATTTTTTTATACAAACTTAATACTAATCTAATATGTGTATGTGATCTCAGATAAGAGTAGGTTTAGATGAGTAGGCTATTTTTGTTAAGAGTTGCTCTGTGTGTGTGTGTGTGTACTTCAGTCTAAAAGTAGTTTGGAGATAATGGAGAGTCAGTCCACTGATGCTGATCCCCCTCCACCACCTAAACCAGAGCACAGATACCCTGGGCTGCCTCACACACAAAATGAAGGTTAGTTCATACACAGACACTTTATAACTGTCAGACCATTTACAGCATCACTACAGCATTTTTGGGCTAATATGAAGTATATTAATGCCATGTGTTTAATTATCAGAACCTGTTTTCCTGGATAAACCAGTTTTTATGTTAATCATATATGCAAGCTCCTCATATTTCAACTCAAGGTTTTTTAGGTCACCTATGAGATTTGGTTAAATCCAATAAGACAGTGTTTTTGTTTTTTCTTCAAGACTGGTCATAATATTCAGTTATGAAAAGTTAGATTGGTCTTATTTGTTTGGCAGCTGCTAGTTTGTCAGGCTAGTTCTTAAGACACAGTCTTAACATCATGGCTAAGTTGATGCAATTGGCCTCGGGTTGATTCAGTAATTTTGTATAGTATTTTCTTTACTCTTTACTTGAAAAAAAAAATATATTTTTGGTATTTGATGTATTTGAGGTTTAAAATGTGGGGATGATAAAGAGAAAGGGCAAACATTTAATCAGTCAATATTGTCTTAAATAGCCTGCATAGCACTTCATCTTTTATAATATGGGTTTTGAGCAAATATGTTCAGTCTTAATTTTTGTCAAGATGTTTTTGGACATAACGTAATGAAAATTAATGCCTTCAAAGTAACTACAAATGAGCATGGAAAACAAATATCTTTTAAGTTTAGTGAAGAGCATTTCCCTGACCTTTTTTTCCCACATACCTGTTTGCATCTCTGGTTAATTGCTTCGATGCTACTATACTTTAATTGTGTTAATTTTATAATTTTTTTTAAATTGTAAAGGAATTTTAACATTTACATGAGCCATATTTTAAATATTTAAATAAATATTTAACTTTTATAACTTTTCCTCCAATCAGAGTGCAGCTTGCTGACTGAGGCTCCACCCACACCTTCATTGTATAAATACAGGCCGGCCTACAGCAGTCCAGGAAAAAACCACACGGCCTCAACACATTCCAGCAAGGTAAGTGCAGTACTAGTGCAGTACACACAGATATAGGCAAGTACAGCTACTGAAACCTTGAAAATGTTTTTTTGTTTTGTTTTTTAATACAACTATGATCTACTGCACTTGCAGTTTGCATTGCATTGCATTTTTCTTTTCTTTTTTTGTTTTTTGTTAATGCATTGAATCCTTTCTTTTATTATTTTTCTTGAATATCTGAAATCACTGGCAGTCAGTGAGCGAGTAAGTTTAGATGTGCGTTGTCTGTTGTTATGGTGTGTTTTGCACCTTGCTCTTGTGTTTCATCATTTTGACTCTGAAGTTGTTGCATTTGAATCAAGCTGGACTCTCTCCTGTTGCTGTTTTCCTCTCGTTCTGAAGCATAACTTGAATCCTTTCCTTTCCTTCATCCATTCTGTAAAAATGGCATGAATTTAGTATCAAATCCTCTTTGATGTTTTAAGCATTATTTGTCTGCATTCATACAGAGCACCTGGGGGACATGGTGATGGGAAAAATGAGATGAGAAAAATTTCAAAGCTTTTGTGTTCGTTCATAAGTCTTTTGAAGTTGATCGCAAAGTTTTTACATTTTCTCACAAAGGTTTTGCACTCCAGTGAGAAACTTTGCGCTCACTTGCAATGCTTTTGCACTCCCCCAAGAAACTTTAAACCTCCTCACAAAACTATTGCAATCGTTTACAAAACCAGTTTTTGGAGATTTGTCAGGTAAGAATGCGACGAACCTTTGCATTTGCTCACATATTATGTTCCCCCAAGAAACGTTCACTCACAAAGCTTGTGAGCCAAGATTAAATTATTATTAAATATTATATTTTTTTTTACAAGTAATATTTTAGCATTTAAATGTGTGATTAAATAATTTGAAAAATAGTGTTTTTTGTTTGCATGCAAATCATTTGCGTCCTCAGAGACACTTTGCTTGCATATAAACATACGCTCTGTTCCATTCTGAAAGGCTCGTCCCTATGCCCTAATCCCTTCATCTTTAAAGGGTTTACCCTCCAGAGTTACAGCTTCAAAAGGAAGAAGGGGGACCAAAATATGTTCCTTGGAATGCACTTCTGTATCAATTTGCAGAGCCAATTAATGAGGCGCCATAGTTGCACAATTAAACCCATGCAAAGATTAATGGGAGCGAAGGTTCTATCAGTTGTACACTTCTAATTCCTCCATTCAGCAGAGCCCTTTTAAGTAGCCAGTTTTGAGCTCTTTGGACTGAAATTACTCTTCAACATGGAAGCCCCCTTCAGAGGTGGATTTATCCCATTTGGAACGCAGTGATGGTTTTTCCATGATAATTTTTGCAAGAAAACACATGTTTGGGAATGCAAAAGCATTGAAATAATTTTTCCTCCAATCTCATATTTTGTCCATCACCATGTCCCTTTAGGATCTCCGTACGTCCCTTTACGGTGTGGTTTGCTCAAACTTTCAGCTGTGTGCCATCTTTCATGTCTTTGATGGTGCTTCAGCTCCTGGGAATGTTTGGAGTACCGTTTCTGTCTTTCTTTTTCCTCTCAGATGAGTCGAGGGAACAGTATGACAGAGTCTCCCTCTGTCCCCGTCACCACTGGGCAGCCCAGCTACCGCTCAGACCCAAGTTTGTCAAGCCGAGGGGGTGCAGGGTGCCGTGGGGGAGGGGAGGGAGGTAGAGCAGGTTCGGGGGGCCTGGGTGGGGCCTCTGCATTTGGTGGCCGATCCTACCCTTCTTTTACTGACACCCTACTACAATCAGCAGCAGCCTCTTGCTCCTCAAGCCTTCGCTCTGCCCATACGGCCCACAACGCCCTCGGGCCCCTCATCTCTGAGGGTACGACCTCCACTAGCTACAAGAGTTTAGCCAATCAGACACGCAACGGCAGCTTGTCATACGAAAGTCTGCTGACGCCCTCTGAAAGCCCGGAGTTCGAGTCTGCTGCTCACGAGCTGTCCCCGCCCAGACCGCACCCTCCGCACTCTCTTAGCACAGCACCGGGGACCCCGCCTATTTTGGGGTACACGTCCCCTTTCCTGTCAGCTCAGCAGAGGGAGGGCTCTCTCCAGGCCTGCCCTGCCCCCCTAAGACCCTCCCCCAACAGAGCTTTCCTGCGCCCAACAAGCTCACCTCCTTCTCGGGCTCCGCCCCTTTCTCCTCGCGCTCGCTCATTGGGCTCCCCTCCTCCTGGCCCCGCCCCTGGCCATACACCTCTGGGCAAATCACTGTCCTATGGAGGTGGCGCCGAATTACAGCACCACCCCTCTAGCTCAGGGGGCGGGACTCCGATGCTGAAGTGAGTAATGCCTGCAGATTTTAGCCGTCTCTCTCTTTCCCCCCTCAGAAAAACCTGCACGCCTGTGTGTGTGTGTGTGTGTGTAATGGTCAAGTAGAACATTGAGGTCCAGTGTTCGTGTTTGTATTCATTTGGTTTGGTCTCTCTTCTTCTCTTTGTTCAGTAACACTGTCTCTTTCTTCCTGCAACCCATGGCCACTCTACTGTCCCTCGAATTTCTGTACACACCCTCCATCTTTCTCTGTCCTTTTTCCTTCTCTGTTCTCTTTCTTTACGTTCATCTGCTCTCTTCTGCCCTCCCCTCCTCCTGCCTTGTGGCCATAAGGATGACTCTGTCTCTGTGCTAAGGTTCGTCTCATTTTGCTTGTTATTTTGATGTCTTAAAGTCAACATGAAACCGAAATATCTTTGCATTCCTAGTTTTGTACTAGTGCACACAAAAAAACAAAAACTGGAATCATTTCTATGTTGGATTACACTTGCCAAAACTACAGTAGGTTGATTATTTGTTAACCAATAGGCTGATAGCTATTTAACCATTGTTTTAGGCTATTGTTATAAACCGATATTATTACTAAAATCTTAATGGGGTATTTTCAGACTATTTGTAGACTAACATGTAAGTTAGCATCACTTCTTTGATGTAAAAAGTTACACTGATGTAAGAAGTCTCATTACTTGAGCATTCGACAACTGTTTGCTGGAAACTCCTGAAAGTTTGAGTTAGAATAGTTTTTAAGATTCATGATCATAAACACAAGGAGTCCGTAAACAGAGTAGGTACAGTAGGTTTACTTATTAAGTGTTAAGACATATAAGTATTCTAACGATTTTTCATACTGTATTTGGTCCTTGAAATTTACTTGGCAGTCAATGAAACAGTCAAAAGTCTCCCAGTTGTCATCTAAAATATCTTACATTGTCTTCTGAAGACAAACAAATTTTCATTTTGGGGTGGAGTAACCCTTTAATGTCTCAACAACCTCTGTAGCCAACTCTTTCAAGTGAAACTTAGAAAAATAACAAGGGATAGTTTTATGTCATAGAATATAATGTAAAGCCATCTTGCAATTGTTTTTGTGAGGTATTGTACGTGTACCTGATTAGTCAATGAGATAATGTTATCCTAATTGCTGTATGCCATCATTTTCTAGTCAACGTGTTTTTAGGGCTACATTTATAGCTATATAAGATCGTTTCACTTTTTTATAAAATAATTTTTACATAATAAAATGTTTATAAATACTGATATAAAATGCATTGGTAAAAATACTAATTTGAAGTGCCTTTAGAACTTGATTTTTGTAAAAAGAAATAAAATAAAATAATAAAACATTTTATATTTGAAACAGGATACATTGTCAAAATGCTCTCAACAGTGAAACTGACTGAGTTTCCAAGCAGTTGCTGATAAAATCATTTCATAACATTATGGAAATATTGAATATTGATTCATGTTGACTTCAAACCTAGTTTGCGAATGTCTTGCTTGGGTTGTGTCTGTTACATTTAATATATAATCCCTACAATGCTTTAAATGCATCCAAAATGTTTTTAGTTAATTTATTACTTTTTTCACTTGCATCCTATTTAGTTTAACCAATTTCAATTTTTTTCCCCCCTACCAAACACTCAGCTTGACTATTAAACCAAACGTGGCCAATCATAGCACCCACTCACACAAACCTGCAGGAGGGGTGAAGAAAGTGACTGGTGTTGGAGGAACGACCTACGAGATTTCAGTATGACTGACAAAAGAGAATCAGGATTCACTTGGCAGTTTTCCCCCTCTGAGCTTCAGCCGGATGGATGTAAAGCTGCTCAACTAAACATGCAAAAAAGCATACAAGACTACGAGGAGAAATCCTAAGTGTTTCCCAGTCAAACTTCATCAGTTAGGGTGGAGGACGTACACTGAGAACCAGTGAAGACGAAACGGTTTGTTTTTGTTTTGTTTTCTGAATATCAATATGGTACACAGATCCCACAGACTTTCTTAGTTATTTAAAGAATTATTTGGTACTTCTGTGTATTACCTTATGATTTATACGCAAGACTGTCCAATGATCAATGGACATTCAGCCTTAGTAGGCGGGACCATGTGAGACACACTGATGCCTCAATTCAGAATGACGTCAACCGAATCCACAAGCCTCTCAGCTGTCAGCCAATAAGCATTTGAAACACTGACTACATAAGTCACTGTTCAGTCTTGCATATTCCATAGCGGTCTGTTTCAAACCCTTAAAGAGACAGTTCACCAAAAATGAAAATTCCGTCATCGTTTTATACCCTCGTGTCATTTCAAACTCTCGTTACTCTGTGGAACACAAAAGAAGATATTTTAATGAATGTTCACGCTGCTCTTTTACAGACAATAGTGGCCGCATGTATACTTTCCAGCTCCAGCAAAGACAAAAAAGGCCATAAAAGTGGTCAATACAACTTCTAAAGTCTTCTAAAGCAGTGGTTCTCAACCACTACATGGAAACTTCTTGGGGTTAGGTTAGGGTTACCTTTCAGATGACATAAAATGGTTTAAAATAAGAAATGAAAATGTCATATTTGTGGCAATTTTGAAAACGTTCATATGTGCCGATCTCACAACTTTCATTTTTGGGTGAACTATTTCTTTTTTCCCCCACATTATTATTTTACAAAGGTACAGATGTATATTGTAAGTATTACGTTTGATAAAGAAGATAATATAAAGATGCAGGCATATATGATGTATAATTGTTTGTTTTAGCTTGGATGGTGTTTGTCAGATTTATATGGCTGCATCAGCCAGGTGAAATTGTCAGCCAAAGAAACTGTTTGACGGATAGCACACTCGGCGAGTAGGAGTGAATGTATCTAAAGACACACAAGTTACTAGAGCACAACATATTAAGTGAAAGATTATTTACATTAAGTACTGAAGATATCATATGCAAATTGTAACTTTGTGTCGGCGTGTCTGCCAATCAAGAGCCATACTCTCTTGACAAATGGCCAGCCTATTACAAGAGAGTTTATTTATTTAGCCGGAGGAGGCTAGTGCAAGTACATGCTGGATGCACCATCATATAGATGGGGATATTGATTTAAAAACTTTGTTTTTATGTTTTAACTTTGGACATTGGTTAAAATTAACAGCCAGAGTACAGTGATTGTCTCCTCATAGATATATAAGTTTGATTGTATTCGTCAAAGTGAGAGAATTTTATTTGGACTTACCTGACTGTTGTACAAGAGCACATTCCAACTATCCATTGGTTCAGATCAGAGGTCGTTCATGCTTTTTGAGATCTAAGGACCGGTCAGTGTAAGATAAAACCACTTATGAGACACATACAAGTTTTTTTATCTTTTGTCATTTCCACCATGGCCTTATGATGCCTTTTAACTGTTATCAAGGGTGTTTCAGTCTGCATAATTGGCTCTGAGAGATGACAGATAGAGCATTGTTGTGTTTGGTTTCGGGTAAGAATGCAGACTCGTTTTAACCCTTCTGTATTCCTTTATTGCCGCTGACTCTGAGTCACATGAGCAACACATTTTCAACAGAACAATAAAAGACAGAATGAACACATGCTGAGTTTCCTAATTTTTTTTTATTTTAGCCCTATTTTTTCCCGATGTGTCTGATAATGAGCTGCTGGTTCAAGAGTAAATGAAACGTAAACCTGTTTCACTTAAATTCAAACACCGTCTACAAACATGTCTCTTGCTAGGGAGAATTCAGCAGCAACTTGCGGTTTAAGTACTTTTGGGATTTGGTTAAGTACACATGGTAATCCTTTGGCAAAAGCCACTAAGGCTGGTACAAATCTTCTAGTTCTGTACCTTTCTGAGGTCAAGCATTATGCAGACGGAGGCCTTAAGAAATAAACTAAAGGAAAAAACACTGAGGAGGCAACAGGCACTGGTTTCAAATTTAAATATTCTCCCAAATATAATATAAGTCTTGCAATAAACTCTTAAATAAATAGACAGTTGGTTCTTTTATATGGAGGACTAAACCTGCATAAATTAAAAAGAAATGCATAAATGTAATAATAGGGAAATAAAGGAGTATGTAACTTTTTTTTACTTAAATGTATTCCTATTATATTATTTTCTTCTAAAAACTATATATATTCTTTTCATTTAAGCATTTATTTACATTTTATTCTCATTTCAAATTAATTCCAGAAATAAGCAAGTGAGCAATACAAAAAACAAAAAAACTGTAAAGGTTTTTTTTTTTTAATCTGAAAAATGTACATTTGCATTTGTGTAGGAGAGGTAAGCCATAACATCAGCGGAGATATTTAACATGTAAAAATATCAAAATTATTCTGGTTAATATAAAACGATTCATTTTGTACAGTTCATTCAATATGGTAAAACTGCTTAGAGGAAAATATATTCATGTACAAAAATCTACATTATATGTTAAAAGTCCAGTTAACATTGCCAAGTTCTGTATTAATGTAAGACAATGACAGAGCTGACTGGTTTTAATCAAACCAATACAATATTAAACAGAACGTAATGTTTACTTATAAGTCAGTCTCTGTAATTAGTTATTCACCCATATGCAATTCCAGTTTTTTCATTAAGTTCCATTTTATAGACAAAATATCTTCTCAAAATATATTACGTTCAACACACACAAGAAAGGAAGTCATATGAACAATGTCAAGGCCCGGAAACTTATGAAAGATATTATCAAAAATAGTCCATCTGCCATCCGTGGTTCAATCTGAATGTTGTGAAGTGACAAGAATACTTTTTTTACAAAGAGAAAATAAAAAGAATGGCTTTCTCTCTGCATCACTATGTAGCGTCATTTCATCAGCTGAATGCAAACTACAGGAGGGTAAGTGATTAATGACTAAATGTTAATTTTGGGGTGGAGTAACCCTCGGGTATGAGCAGTTACTAATTGCTAATGCTTCCTTGGGTCGCTAATTAACTAAGAAGAACATGTTTAATAAACATAAAGTTTGCATGCTGATCCAGCAGCTGGCAGTACCAGGCAACTAGTGTCATCATCTATCTCTTTCTCCTTATATCCTGTCTAGCGTGCTCTAATATTACAGTACTGAAGCACTTCTATCCCAGCATCCTCTGCTCTGGCATCAGAGCCCAGAAGAAGCAAAGACGCATAGCCAACTCAGACGAACAAAAAGACCTCAGACGCTTGTGAATGCAGACACAGATCAGTCTCATTCACAGACAGTGACTACCAGAGATGGGAACAGATAGCCTCAGAGGATGAAATGGGGAAAATGGGGGGAGGAGGAGGCTTACGTTTTCTTTTCTTTGTCTTTTTTGAGGGCAGATGAGCCTTGAAGTGACTGTAGGGTTTCTGCAGCCACTTTCCTCCTGTTGAAGGTGTTCATCTCCTCCTCTAAATCTCTACGTATCTCCTCCAGGTTCCTCTTCTCCTCCTGATGTGTACGTTTGAGCATCTCAAATCTCTCATGCAGCTGGGAATACAGAACAAGGCATCATTTACTGAGATACTATTGAACTTATTTTATTTTAACATGTTAACATTTTAATAACCTTACCATTTAACTGATAAGGTGTATGCTGAAATACTGTTTTATTTAATTTCTTTAACATTTTAATTCTATTATTAACCAATTTATTATAAGATTAACACCACGGTTTATATTGCTGTAATACTTTCTTTGTATTTATGTAAATCAAGAATGGTTTACTCCATATATTTATAATAAATTTGTCAATGTGTAAACATTTTAAGATTATGTTTCGATTTTTATTATTTACTCAGTGTGGCAAGTATTTAAATATCTGAGTTGTTCATAAAATGTGACAAGTATAATTTTTTTTTTAAATAAATATGATTTAATAAAAAGTTAATTAATGTTACGTTTTTATGGTTTTATTTAATAACAGATTACAACGATATAAAGTTTTTGTTTAATGAAAAAAGCATGCTTTGTATGTTAGTGTTTTTATTTTATAATTAATAAAATGTGACAATTATTATTATTATTTTATATAAAAAATGACAATATTTTTTATTATTTAATGAAAGGTGACACATTACATTTTATTATTAATAATAATATTATTTTGTAACTAGTAGCGGTTACAACTATAGCAGTTATAGATGACCATTTTTAGTACAAATATTATATTGTCTTAAAATAACGCCTTGAAATGTAGTCATTTCTAGTCAAAAACCAGCGGTTCTTACCTCTCTCTCTTTCTCTTTTAATTCAGCTTCTGTCTCTTTCACCTTGTTGACAAACATCTGTCTCATCTGCTCCTCCTTGAGCTGTAACTCCCCAATGAATTCTCTCCTCTTGGCCACATATGTCTCCTGCAGACTGTGTGTGAGGACAGATGTTTCAGTTCACTCAACGCCATGACTGTGATGACTATGCAATTTAAAATGATTTTTTTCTGCTTCTTTTGTTGCATACTCCTCTTGAGAAGAAGCTGCAGTACCTGAAGGGTTCACTGTCAGGGTCTGTGTCTTTGAAGCCCATCTCCTCCAGTTTGCAGCGGCGGTACAGCTCATAGTGTCTGGCGTGGGTCTGTTCCCTCAGGTCCAACATGTTGACGCGAATTAGCATCTCTCTCAGCTTTACAAAGTCACAGTGACTCTCGTTCTCCACTGAGGACATAGTCCAGAAATCATGACTTCACTAATAATCTGGTGTAGTTCTCATGATGTCTACGGTAATACAGTACAGTTTGCTGCTTGTTTTGTGTTAATGTTAACAAACTACACAGGATGCACTGTGATGTCTAAACAGACGTGCCATATGCTTATAAGGATAGTTCACCCAAAAATGAACATCCCCATTGACTTTTTCCTCATTGAACCAACTGTTTGGTTCTCTTTAAGATTATTAAAAATGTCTCCTTTTGTGTTAAACATAAGAAACTTGAAACGACATAAGGGTTAATGAATGCCAAATGTTTCCAATTAATAATGCTGCCTTGAAATCATGTTTTAATTTGTCAGATGCATTCTTTTTTTTATGTTGTTGTCATCGTGGCTAGTTTATCCGATCAAAATTACAGTAGGCCTAACACTGCAAAATATGTTTAAAAATTGTTTGTATTGTAATATATATGTTAATATTTAATTTATTGATTTGCTGCAAAGCTGAATTTTCAGCATCATTACTCCAGTCTTCAGTGTCACATCTTTCAGACATCATTCTAATATGCTGATTTGCTACTCAAGAAGTATTTCTTCTTATTATCAACCTTGAAAACAGTAGTGTTGTGTAATATATTTTTGGGTTTGAAAGTTCAAAAGAACAGCATTTATTTCCAACACAATCTGACATATTTTAT
>JAUMHR010000017.1:1979991-1993010 GCA_032361145.1 Enteromius fasciolatus | reverse complement strand
AATGGGATGGCACTTCAGTTCATAGAATGAGTAAAGGCAGGTGAGCGAATACTTTTGGTAATATAGTGTATCTTAAATCACGTCAGTGTCATTGTTCTGTGTTAAGATGCTCACCTGTAATATTTTCTTATAAGCCATTTTTGTTGCTTAAATATCTTAATCAAACGAATGCCTAGTCCTGGCTTAAGCTAAGCCCCGTTTGTGAAACCGGGCGTTTAATGCTTTATTTTAAAATGTTTGGTCTGACCAAATCGTATTATTTTCTCAGGGTGACACGTCAGGAGACTATCGTAAAACCCTTTTGATTCTCTGTGGAGGTGAGGACTAGAACATTGTACGTCGTCCGGGATGTGTCACACAGGATATTCATGCCAAGTAACCAGTACACTGTGTTCCCATTCATTGTTTGTAAGATGCTAGTCAACATCCAGTTTTTATGCGTTCTGCTGCCGATGCCATACCTTCGCCAAAGCTAATGTCCCATGCAGAAGCCATACCTTGTCCCATTTTCTGAAATCGTACACAAAACTTTTTTAAACAGCACTTTTCAGGTGTTAGCGTTCTGCTTTATTTGCCACCCAACATCCTGTTTAAATTAGAAATAAAAGTGACACGTGCTTGTGTTTGAGTTTTTGTTGTTAGATGGACGCCATTGTTGTGTTTTATTACCAAATATTTCTTTAAATCTAGTCCAGAATGTGGTAATGTGCTTCTGAACAAAGTATCAAAATTGTTGATCATACGGAAGTGAAATAAAATATATGCACTGTTATTCTCTGTTTATTTAGAAAAAGATGAAAGTAGCAACATTTCGGTCAAAGGCTGAAGTTTTTATTTGATGTCATTTTGGATCTTGCACCTAGCAAAAATGCTTTGGATGTGCGTAAATGCACTTTTTTTTCATACAAAAGTAAGCCAATAAAATGAATTACTTCAAGTATGGTCACATTCGCGAGCTTTCATGGGCATTTCACCATTAATCCATATAGATTTTGCAAAGGGTTTAAGTTGGTCACACAGGAGTCTCTACTGAGCTGATTCAGGTGTGTTTGATTCAGGTGTGTTTGATTAGGAAAAAATAGAAATTGTGTAGCGTTGGTGTGGCTCCAGGAACAGGGTTGGGAAACAACACTGCAATCAACAATGGAGCGTTCAACCGCACCTTAGTATTTTCACGAATTGCATAGGCCTATTGATGTTATGCGCAATTAATATTATGATATACTGTATGCTAAATAGGAAAAATGCCAAATTAGTTTTTTAAAGCCCATTCACTCAATTCATTCACAGTTTTAATAACTGTTAATAGGTTTAAAAGTATAGACTTAATAGAGTCCACACTAACTTTAATGATAACAGCACAGAAGGAAAGATATTGCTAGATATTGCTCACTTTTTAGAATTATTTTCCAGCTGATGATTGCAAAAAAAACAAGCCAATCAGAATCAATCCTGCTTTCTCCAGTATTTAAAGCAACAGGCGTCAAACAGGCGACAAAAGCACTGCACCACGTGCTTTTAATAAACAGAACACTGTGGACACCAGAACAGTTATTGTTATAATTATTATGTGAACAGGCATTTAATAATGTTTTCATGATCTCAGCAGCCAATAATTCACAAGAACTTGCACGCTTAAGGAAAAATCTTTATTTTTATGCAGAATGTGTCATATAAATATATTTTTTTATTCTATGTAGATGGTGACTAGTTAGTTTTCTATTGACAGAAGAACATTTTTAAAAGTTAAGCATATTTATTTTGCTCTTTTACCCGTGCATGATCATATAACTAGTTATTTGTTTACAATTATTAATAATTTGCATTTTAACTGATGTTTGTGACCTTTTGATCCATTTTTCAGTCACAAAAAAAATTGAAAACCGCTGGCCTAAAACATGCAGTATTTCTTTCAGCAGAGGATGTTTCTCACGTCCTTATTTTCATTAGTGGTCTGAATAGCTGATTCACCCAGATCAGTCATTAACTTTATTTACATTACAGACGCACCACATAAGGAAATTCCCTCCTGTTGTAATCTATGCAACTCTGTTCTAAATAGGAAATATCTGGTTATAAACTGCAGATGGTTAGAATATAGTAAATGTGATAGGCCTATTTGATGTTCTGTAGAAACCCAAATCATGCATTATGACGTTGATTAAAAAAAGCATAAAGACATTCTAAAAATGGAGAGAAAAAATATTGTGTCTGCCCCGAATGCATTGCATTTATTGGATTTCTCGATGCACATCACACCTTAATTACATATTGGTGCCTTTTTGAAGAGTTTGTATCTTTTATTTGGAAAACTGTAGCCTATTTCAACACATTTTCTGTTCTCTTGGGCTTCACAGCAGTTTCAAGAGAGGTTTCTCAGATAGCAGACAGCAACAGTATTGTCATCTGTTTATTTCAGGGTGTGAGTAGAAGCATTGATGGCTCTTTTTCTGTACAACAGCCTTCCGATGTCAAAAACGAGCCTTCAAACCATCAATTCATTATACTCTTTGTCTGCAGCTATGTGTATGTGTGCATACATGCATCTGTTTGTGCGTGTGTGTGCAGACGCGTCTTTGTGTGAGCGCAGCTGTTGTCAGGCCATCTTTAGTTAAAAGAGGAAAGAAGAAAAAAGCTTGTGGGGCTAGGAAATCCCCTGCAAGTAGACCAACATCCCAGTCACCATCGATGATGTCTGCACTAGCAATAACATTGTTAAATTCAGAACAAAACATCAAATACATGATCATAATGATATTTTCGACTGTGTGTGAACAGTTGCACATGCAAAAGCAAGACAAAACTAAACTATCCAGGGCGTTGCGAGATGCTTAATGTCAGAGGTAACAAAAGGTTACTATGCAGACACAACTTAAATAACATGAGTACATTTCTAAGTGTGCTTTCTGTTGATTTTGCAAAAGCTGCATGCAATTTTGCATTTAAGAAAGTAAATACTTTTTCTTCAGTGAACTTTTTGGAGTTCATTTAATCGGGAGGATTTATTTATTTGTGATTTAGAAGCTATTGAAAGACAACTTAAATGCAATTATACTCATTTTATGAACTTTATTCTTTGTTGGGCTTTAATTATGGAACAAATGCATGCAGACTGAGGGCGTATTATAATACACAGGCATTAAACCCCTGATTTATGAAGTTACTAAAAACAATTTTATGCAGTAATCCTTTGCTCCTATTTACAACGTATTTATGGCATTGTAAACAGTCAAAATATGTTATGTTACTATAAAATATATCTGTTGTCTGGTAACACTTAGCTGAGCAGTCTCAAGTTCCTGGACGCATACCAGGTCCCACTTTTGAGCTAAAAAAATATCAGGGCCTTTCACTATGTGGGAATTCCCCCTTCTGTTTAAAAACACAGCAAACGCTTCCCCCACTGCCACCAGTTTCCTTAAAAAATGCCTCTCGGACACAAGTATAATGTGTAGGTGAGTAATTGTACCATGTTTTTTTATTTTTTAGCATTACTAATAGTAAGAAAATTGCTGTGCCTTTTTTAAAACTTAGATAAAAAGGGGATATTAAATCAGTTATTCAGTAAATTTGCATTTCCATAAAAGCTGTGATGAAAGGGCTTTTATTTTTGATGATGATGTTGATTGTAGTTGTACATTTCAAAGGTATTTTTTTTTAAAGTTACTTATTTATGTATTGTTTACTAAAGGCACATGTTTTCCATTCAAACTGGAGTAATGATTTCTAAACAGTATTTTGTCTTTTAATTGATTCCTTTCTGAAACTATCATTGAATGTGAGTATATATATATATTTAGTTGCACACTTATTTGGACACTGTTTTTTGTGCATGCAGCTGTAGGTTGCTTGACTGTTTACGTCCATTATTGAAAATAAATCATACAAGTGTTCTTTTTTTGCATTATTTATTTTGATAGGTAAACATTTATCATTAAACACATATGATCACACACATATGTGGCAGAATCCAGTATGTTTTATGTTAATCTTTAATACCAGAGTGGTACATTTTCACAAGATGTCACCCTTTATTTTCAAAGCAGGGTAAGATTTACAAATAGGGCTAATTAGGGTAATCATTTTGATTTATGGTAATATTTTCCTGATCAATGATACAAAAAAAGTGTTGTAAAAAACAAAAAAGTTTCGTAAATTTGGGGATTTTTGGTTTTTCATAAAATAGTTTTTTTAGTGGACTAGACTAGTGGAAAGAAAACATCCAGAAGACACTGTTAAGTGTTTGTTTGATAGCACTTTCTCTATTTGTTTTTTCTCTTACACAAAGCCATATATCTCCACTTCAGTAGCACTTACACACACCAGACTTTATATTTTTATTCCTGTCTATATCCTGCAGAGGGATTTGTTCATATATAATTTGCTTGATAATATACAATAGAAATTTCCACCCAAAAATTGTTAAAACGTATTGTTTTTTTTTCAAAGTATTAGAAATATATTTCATTATTTCATTAAATAATGACCCATTTGCATATTTAAACATAATATTTTAGAAAACATAAAAAAAAATGTTTGCAGATATCAATGTAATCCATCCACTAGGTACTTTTTTACCCTATTCACCTGCAGTGTCTCGGCTTAAATTTTCTGCAAGAATTGTTCTTTGGTGTAGTAATGATGGAAACTCAGCTTGCAGGATAAAAAGCTCATATCTGAAAGTATTCATGCATTGCACGTGCAGTGGTTTTTTGCATCGTTTGTAAATCAGATGTAATAAACTTCATCGTAAAACAAGTTGGATATGCTTAAATGAACAAAGGGAAGTACAGTAATGGTGTTTTTTTTGTTGTTTTTGTTGGAGAATACTCCAATTCTTATTATTATTTAACTTTCCTTAAGTTAACCTCAAGGGTCATAAAAAAACTTCCTTCCATCCATGTATTTACTTTCATAATGAGCTTAAGTTTCTGTTTTTAATAATGGTATACTGGAAACAAGCTGAAAATTACAAATCCAGCAAGTTCCTTTAATTTATTAGACCATCTCTTCATAATGGAAACAAAATCTCATAAATTCACAACTCCTCACAGCTTTTTCCTGTCAGTAGGCTGTTGTGTAAACTGTGGAATATTTTGACAAAAAAAAAAAATTCCTAATATGCCAAATTGAAATGACTGTACTTTCTAAGTATTTCCTAATACTCTCATATTTCTCATATTTAAATAGGTATAGCATACTGTACATCATACTGCTTTAAAAACACAGACATACCTACCTTAGTGAAGTAATTATGCTACGTATGCTGAAAATGTGTAATTTTCTTATAATGGTTTAACTTCCAGAATTGGCCAATAATGACAACTCTTCTGTTACCCAATTCAAAGTCTCATTCTTTGATGTGAATTTCCTAATTTCTTCATGTATAACCAGCCATCTATTCGCTTACTCAGACTGAAGAAATTCAGTATATTATTTGAACTTTTGTTTTTTATTTTCAGAATAACTAATGGGGTTTAGAACAGCTGAGACAACCAATTTAGTTTCCTGCAGTACTGATTAAAGTTTTCAAGATAACTCACCGAAATGAGTAAGTATGACAGACCTCTGAATCACCATTAGGTTGCTTAATGAATGCACAGCTATACATTTACGCAGTATACTGCATATGTAGGTCAAAAATAATACTGATAGCCTACATTTAGATGCTTACTCTTTATAAAACTGCTTGTTTTGTCAATAAAAATACATTTTATGATAAAGTGGATTGTGTGTGTCCGCGCCATTGTGTGTGTGTTTACTTACTTGGCTCCAGGTAGTTTATCACTTTAATAAGTGGGCCTACTGTAAATGTGTCAATTAAAGAGCAGACTACCTACAGGATGCCTTGCAACTACTTTTTATTATGAAATGTTCATTATTAAATAGCCTATATGAAATATGTTATCTAATATTGACCATATTCACCTACCCACACATTTAAACTACAGTCACACAGGCAATGGATTTGTATTCTATCCAGTTAACCACTAACAGGCCATTTAATATTTTTTGGTAGGCTTTGGTCACGACGTTTCATAAACATTAGAAGAACAAGTGAAATGAAGCACTAACGTCAACAGAAAAGCAGGCAAGTCGTTTAAACGAATCATTTAAAGTTAATCATATGTGAAGCCGACTCATTTCTTTTTTCTATAATAGCCCATATGAGCTCAGTCACTGAAATAGTAACGTTACAGTCTAATTTGCGAACGAACTATGACTGAACGATAATTCTTGAACGAGTTGTTCATTTGAGTCGAATCTTTATTATGAACGGTTGAACCGGTTCACAATAATGATCCAGAACAATTCTTTCACGAAATGTACTGAATCGACCATCGCGTTTCGTAATGAGAATCGATTTACAAAAATCCGTATTTTTCTAATTTGAGAGATATTAAAAGACTGGGAATATGTTTGTTAAATTACCTGCATTCGCGTCGTTTAAATAAAGCATGCACAACTTTTGTTTTTTATTAGGCCTATTGTTAAAGCAAATTATTTTTGTGTTCTAAAAGACAGATTGATTTACAAGTAAACACTGGCTGCAACAAGCTAAACCGGAAACAGGATATACATAAACACCTTTATTATTATTAAAACTAGAAAAGCGCATAATACATGACAACATCTATCTTTATTTGAACGGTTCAGTTTGTGTAACAGAAACCACTTGATGGCGCAGTTACGTTCTGACGTGAAAGAATTACTGAATTGAGTTAAATCAAACGAACCGTTTGAGTGAACAGATTCGCGGAAATGAGTCGGAGTGAACGCGGCTCTGTTTACATCTGCGGAATTTCCCAGCTCGCGCTGCGAACCACTTCCGCAAACCTCCGGCCGATCAAAGACTCGTCTCCGTCAAGGTACAGAAAGAGCTCCTATTTTGATTAAAAACAGAAAACTAGGGGCAAATACGGGTATGTATAAACGTTATCGTGCGGCCGCTATGTTTTATCCTTTCCTAGGACATTATTGAACGTATTTAGGAGCTGTTTGTGGCTTTAGGGAGAGCTAGCGTGAAAGCTTTTGTCTGCTAGCGTGGTAAACACATCACCTGCTGTTAGCCGGATGCTAAGCTAATAGCATCATACATTTGTTTTGAAAGTGAGTCATTTATTTAGAATACAAAATACGTTGGCTTTGACCTTGTGTGGGTAACGTTAGGGGGTTTCGGCTCTTTCTTAATAAAAACTCAAGGTTTCCATACTGTTTCTGTTTGAGGTCGTATTGCTAAGTGAAAACATTCGAGAGCTGTTGATTTAAGAGCTTGGTGGGGATTAGAAATAAACATGATCCTTTAGATAAGGTTTCTTCTTGTCTAAGATCAGCTATCTGCGTGAGGTTGACACTACAAGAGCTGTTTAAACAGGTCTTGCCATGGAAAGGAAAGTGAAAGGGTTTAGCTTTAGATTTACTTGGGTTTACAGTTGCTGTGAAGGTAGGTGGCTGTGTTTTTCAGAGACATTGTTTTTGAGAAATTGTCTTATTAGGATATGAGATATTGTCAGGTGGCACTTGATTATTTCTTTGTCTGGCTGCTGGTTTGACCTGTCACTTGTCATGGTTATATGGAAGTGAGGATTTATGCTGGTCTTGGTTGACTGATTTATTAAAGCTGATGGGAAAAACAGAAACCGTTTAAGAATATCTTAATGACTGCTATGACACATTTTGTTATGATATCAAAGATGTGCATTCAAATCATTATGTCTTGAAATAGGCAAAGAAAAATCCCCAAGATGCCATTATTCAAATGTCTCTCTTTGAATTGCAAATCAACAATTTTTAGGCACTTCCATGCCATCCGTTCATGTTACAGAGCTTTGTTTAACCTGTTTGTACAGTACACACAAATGAATGACCACCTGATTTCTTTGTTTTAGTACAGGGAAACATGTTTGGTAAGTGACGGGTGACAGATGGAGGGAAAAGGCCCATATCGCATCTATGATCCCGGTGGGAACGATTGCCAGGTGAAAGACGAGGCCAGCAGCCTCAGCTACAGACAGCTGCTAGAGGAAAACGCCGTTTTGAGAGAGAGAATGAAAGGTCTGAAGAGTTTAGGTGAGGGATCCTAAACTGCCACCTATTTTTTTATGCCTTTGAGAATCAAGAACCTTATTGATCTTGCTGGTTTGGGTAATATAACCCACCTTTTTAAGATTTTATAATAATCACCTTAATATTTTCAATTTCACCATCTGTCTGTGCCTAAGCTGAGGTTACATACAGTTAAATACCTTACGTCTTGCTCATTCTGGGCATCTGAGTCATAAAACTCATGTATTATTAGTTCTCTGGTATCTTGTGTTGCTAATTTGAACTTAGAGGTTTATTGTTGGATCAGAAATGAAGCTTTTCTGGATTTTCAGCTTTTAGCAGCTGGCGCTGTGTTTTGACATACAATTGTGGCAGGGCAGCTTCTTTTTGTCATGTCATGTCGCTCATTGTTTGCCTTTCTCGTGACTGGTAGGAGACCTGTTAGAGGAGTCTCAGACAGAGGCAGCCAAGCTTCGGAAGAGGGTGGAGGAGCTGGTGAGGGATAACGAAGCACTGAAGTCCTCCACAACCAGCTTTGCCTCCAGTCTGTGCATGGGCACCCCTGTTCAGACAGACACACAAGGTATAGTTATATAATTATTCTGATGCAGTGAGGTTGGTGGAAGGTGTGACACCAGAGAGACCTGTTCTTAAACCAGATCTCTTGTGATTATGGCTTTCTTTAGGTCATGGAAAACATCACGCTCATCCTTCAACAGAAAGACAAGAATCTCGGGATTGTTTAACTGGAAATACTTTACAACCAGAGGCTACTGTAAGCACTTCTTCTGAAACTTTCGGAAACATGCTATAAATATGATACCATAATAACTTTAAATCAGTGATGTTATCTAGCATAGCAATGTAACTTCATTTGTATGAATTGCTGTCAATTTGAATCCCATGTGTAGTTCATACTGTAAAAATGACACATTACAACTTGTTGGATTACTACTATTATGCTTTTGATGTGAAAATCCCACACTAGGATTGTAACTTCCAATATGGTGAATTACTGGTTAATTTGAAATATAATTTATGCCTTAATATTGTGTACGGATATCATAATGCACACGTTATGATTCCCTACTTCAACATATTGTTTTGTAACAATTTACTTGTATGATTGTATGTATTTACTTGTTGTTTTCCTCATCTCTGAAGGGTAAATTCTTTATGATTTGATATTCTGTGTGGTGGTCAGAACAAGTGTTGCAACGCTGTGGATTCTTGTGTTTACAGGAAAGTTCATCTGAGTTTGAGGTGGTGAATATGGAAGAGAAGACTGTTTCGGAAACCCAGACGGTGAGTTTTAGGGATGTTTGGAAATCCTGGGCAGCTGCAGTTGCCCGGCTGCACGTGTGTGAACTTGGTGTGTATTTTGCTGGATTGTTGCTCCGTTTCGAACATTCCGTATTCTGTCATTTTGTCATCTGTGACACATTCCAGTCACTGTAGTTGCTCAGCTGTTTTCTGCTGCCCTTCCTTATCATTCTGTATGATGTTGTTCCTTGGATGACTCAGAGGGAAACTCCAGGATTTTGTTAGTATGCAGATAAACTGAAAAACTCAGGCATGTGTATCAGTGTATGGAATACCTCTTTGGTTAAGTTTACCAAAACTTCTGTTGACAAATTTGCAAAACTGGAAATGTTTATATAGAGGTATTTAAGGTTTTTTTTCACTTTCAGTTTATGGTTTCGCAGTGCTTTTCTTTTGGGGAAGATGAAGTCTAGATATTGACAGTAAAGGTGCTGCTTGATCCCCATAATACCTGAGTGGTATTATATGTTATGGTGTTTTTGGGAAGACTATTTGGGTAAATTCTGCTTTGTAATCCAGGCTGGAGCGATGCACCTGCCACAGGAGAACATGGAGCTGGCTAGTCAACTCCGGCGACTGGAGAGTTCTTTTAGTGTATTTGCCGAAGAGTCCAATCCCAACCAGCTGCTGGCTCACCTGGGCCGCATGGCTGTGGAATTCCACCACTTATCATCCAAGGTCCAGAAGAATGAACAGAGAACATCTCTCCTACAGGTGAGACGGCTGAGCTTATGGCACCTTTTAAGCCCCTGTACTTTGAGTTGTGTTATGTGAATTAATCAGTGTTTTATTCATTCTTATCTCTAGACACTTTGCGAACAGCTAAGACAGGAAAACAACGAGCTTAGGAAAAAAATGGAGGAGGACCTTCAGTACCGTAACCGTGATTTGGAACAGCTGAGGTAATTTTATTAAATGTTATATTCATTCTAATAAACTCATCCTTTCATTTACACATGGAACAACTTAAAGCCAAAAAGCCCACTGAGGAATTAGTGTGAGTAAACTGTGAAAATATCATAAGGGGCCACAGTATTTCCTGCTGTGCTGGAACTGAGGGGTCTTTCCATCTGAGGATTGTTTTCTGACTGTGTCAGATACATATTCCTGCAGTTTATTTTCTTTTTCCAGTTTTGATTTTGATTCTGTGTACTCTGAACAGGCAGGAGAATTTGAAACTGAAGGAGCAGGTCAGTGGAGGAGTCCAGGGAGCACCTATTGAGCAACCAAGTCCAAAGGAGGAGCCAGTGAAAGAAGAGACAGCCAAAACTAAGGTGGAAATGACCATGACTCAGCAGGTGTGCCCCTTTTTCTTTTTTTCTGTGACCCTCTTAATCTCAGATGACATCACCATAGAATTCCTGGTGCTGTTCTAAATTTGTGTTGTTGGTTTTTTTTGTCTTTAATTTCCCTTTCAGAGCAGTGATGTTGCGGTCTAGTTGCTTTTTGTTTTGTTAGCTCTTTCAGTGGGAGTTCTTAGAAAAAGGAAAAAAAAAAAAGAACCAATGTGCAAGTTGCTCCCCGGTTTCTAAATTCTTATTGAGTCACTTTTGCCACTTAGATTAGTTTTGGGAATACCACCTTGGCTCTGCATATTGCTCTTCCTCAATGGTCTTTCTGTTTAAGTTCCTCATTCGTGGGCTTTTTTTTCACAGTATGACTAAATATTGAAGAACAATACATATGGTCATTGTGTTACGTTCTGACTCAACCTAAAGATTGCTGAACTGTAGTATGATGGGAAAATTTTGGTGTTGTTTGCTCGGTCATGAACTAATGCTTTGATTGACTGATCGATCAGTTTCAAGTCTAGCACGGATATTTTATGGCATTTAAATAGGAAGACCGTTCAAATATCGTTCAAAGAATTTCAGTTCTGCTGGAAAGATATAGGATGGATGCAGATTTGGTAATTATTTATTTGTCACTTTTTGTATTGCACAGAGCAAAGGATTATATTGTAGTGTCTCTTGGTTTTATGTTTAGGTTTTTCAAACAAATTCCAAATTCCACACAGTAAATGTAATGATATATGTACATATATATGTGTAAAATTAACACATTAATTTGGAAGAATGGCAAATCTTCCAGGTTTTCTCTTGTCATAATTTTTTGTAAGCCTATATTTTTGTTATATTATTGTGTAAAAATGTTAACACATCAGTGTTAACTTGGTAATGAAATACTGATAATTGGTTTCAGATGCATAATTTAAACTGTTTTTTTAAATTATTATTTTCATTCTTTTTTCCCCTTTTTATAGTCTGGTAAAGCTGTGGAAAAAACACCATCTAAGACTTGTGATCCGGAGGTGTATGAGAAAAAGATCAAGCTTCTGGAGAAACAGAGGAAAGATGTAAGAACTTTTTGGAGGTCCCCTGCATTCTTCCTGCTTGCTTTTCTGCTGACATAGTTTCCCGTTTGATTCTGTTGTGTCAACTGTTGCCTTTGCCCTTTCTCAGGTATTGGAGGTGAACAAACAGTGGGACATTCAGTGGAATTCAATGAAGGCACAGTTTGAACAGAAGGTACATGACAGCATATACTAGAAGTGCTCTATCAATATTTTCCAGTTGGTCTTGTAACCTTTGTGGCTCACCTAATTGATAGTACAAATAAAAAAAGAAATTAATCATTAAGAAACATGAATCACTTTACCAAGAAACAGCAAATGCTCAATGGGTCCAACAGGCCGGTGTGAATGGTGGGAGATTGAAGCATATGAATCATCACATAAAATTCCTGTGTAACATAAAGGCTGCAGACAGGCCCTGTTACTGCATTTGGGTGGCGGTGGAAACGCTGTTGAGGCAAAGGAATGGAAAGCAGTTCTGTGTGTGTGTGTCACAGTGTTGCACACCAGACCACAGGCCCCTCCTGTCACACCTTTGGCAGAATTTCCCTCACCTCGCCCGTACCCACTGTCTTCCTGTTGTGGCTCGCCATAGGGGCTGGCCAAGGTTGCAAAGCCGCGTGATCTCACGGCCCAGAGATAGTGACGCCTGTTGCATCTCTGCATCTGCTCGGTCTGAAAGGAAAGAGAGAAAAAAAGAATTTAAAAAAAGCATTTCTCTCTACACGCATCCTCTGTCGTCATGGGGGGTTCGTGTTAAACTTAGAGCAGTGGAACAAAAACAACTCCTTTTTGTTATTCTTATTATTTTGTTTTCATTTTTGCAGGGTTAAAACAAAAAAAATTACATTTTACATTGTACGTCCACTTATCATACTTCTAATAAAGGCACACTCTGACATGCAGATTAAAGTAAACTGTAATATGTAACAGCTCTGTAACTGATGGTCCTTGATTTTGTGTTAGCAGTTTTAACAGATGTTTTAGATGAGCCTTCATTAGATTAACTTTTTACCTCCTTTTTAGATCACCGACCTAAGGCAACGACTCGCTGACTCCCAAAAGGCTGTGCTTGAGCTCGAAGCAGAGCGTGAACAGAGACAAAGAGATTATGACAAAAAACTCCTCCTCGCCAAGTCTAAAATCGACAATGTGCAGGTACATCCTAGTCTCAGCCGCAGACAGCACACCCACTGTCAATCTTTATTACTTTTAGGAGGTGAGCAATTCTGATTTTAAGAAGTTCATTTTCCTCTATTTATTTACATGCATGCATACGCTCACACACACACACACA
>JAUMHR010000017.1:1944939-1961259 GCA_032361145.1 Enteromius fasciolatus | reverse complement strand
GTGTTTAGCACAAGAAAGAAATTAATACAGGTTTGGGACAACATGTAAGTGAGTAAATAATGACACAATTATAATTTAAGTGAACTATCCCTTTAATGACAAGCGCCGGTACTGTTCTGTCCCTTTAAGAGCTGCACGCATCGAATATACTGCCACGTTTTTCTCTTGATTGTTTCACTTTATACTGAAGCAACTGTTTAACGTTGTGTGTTTTTTACAGTATTACCACAATCACATGTGATTAATATCTTCGTTCAGTAATTAGGCGCTATTTGACAGGCTTTTAGTGCGCGTGTGCTTCAGATGTGAGCACTGGAAAAGCGCATCCGGACAGCACATATATGAAATGTTTAATCGGCAAGACTTTAAAGCGAATAATGTACTTTTGTGTGAGTGTAATTCTACCACTGAGTTAACACTGATGTGAGTGTATGTCGCGTTGTACAGCATATTGAGATGGAGATGATAAAATAGCACAATACTACGATATTCCTTAAACAGATCGTGGAGAAATTTGTATCATCCACGATCAAAAATAGTCAAATAGCCCAACCCTGACTGCAAGTGTGCATGTTAAGATATTTTTTAGTTCTTTTGTTTAATAAAAAAAAAAACATTTCATTTTTCTATATATATAAAAAATTAACGTAATTAACGACAAAAAGTAATTAACACCGTTAACGCGTTATTTTTGACAGCCGTAATATATATATATTACGGCTGTCAACAATAACGCGTTAACGGTGTTAATTACTTTTTATATATATATGCCTGCATGTGTTTATTATAATGTTTAATCATTAAATGATTTTTACAAATATGGCCCATAAACAAGTGGCATTTTAATAGTGTAATGCAGTTGTTGTTTTTTTTCTTCTTGCGCTGTTGAGTTTAAATATGGATGTAGTTATTGCTGTAGGGAGGTCGTTTAATTTGCAGTACAATGAAGCGTCCATGACTACAACAGGAACAGAACTGCAGCCAAGTCTTTCCTCTTCTCTCTATCTTTTTACTCCTGCAGAAGGCATGAAGTCGACCCTCTCCAAGGGCTGTAAAAAGTGCCAGCTACGTATCTCACAGTGATGGTTCGGTTTTTATACCATGAAATGCATCATTCCTGAAGCAGGATAAAAATAGAACAAGCTTAGTTTTATTGCCTCAAGGCCTTGTTCTCAAAGGTTCCTGGCTGCTCAAGGAACACTCAGATTGTGCAGGGACTAAACTATATGTGCGAGAGAAAATGAGAGAGAGACAGAACGCACGAAAGGAGAGAGAGAGAGAGAGGACTGAAACAAGTGTTTATTATATTTTCCTAATATACTTCCAAAGTAAGAGTTAATTTTGTTTTCGTTTTGCAAGCTTGCGCTTTTTGTCTTAAATGCACAAAGACAGTTCATACCAAATGTCAGATTTTGCATTTAGAAAAAATGATTCAAGTAAAATTGACCAGAACACTGTTTATTCTGTTAATGTAAATATGATATGATAAATAGGATGGGCGCATCGAGTTAAATGACAACCTTGAAGGCATACAAGATTAAGAAAATATATTCTATATATAAAACTGTGGATTTATTAATTTTTTTTCTTCATCAACGTCAATAAATTGCTGTGGCTGTGTTATTTTTATTGAATTTTTTCTCCGGAATTTAGCACGCATTTCCGGTCTATCTGTGTGGGAATATCTACCGACCAATGTGATAAGACACATAATCTACCTGAACAAGAAATAAGATTTGGCTCACAATGAATGTTTCTTCCTCGTCCTGTATCTGCTTGACATTTATCTACAAATGAGCCGTTTAGAAATCAACAAAGTTAGCCAGTTCCTTATTTTGAGCTTTGGCAAGAGAGAGGAGCTCCACTGCTGTGTACTGTATGTGCTAGGCGGCTTGTATAAGAACAGACTCACTCCTTGGCTGACCCAGCGGTGCCACAGAGGGTGAGATACTAGCTGCACTGATGGGATGTTACTGCAAGAAAAAACAGCCTCAGGAAGAGGATGGGTACTTGAATGGAAATGACTCTGAAATTATGCAGAGCTGCAAGCTATTGATTGACATTTTGATTGTTGCGGGTCAAACTAGTTAGTGTTTGATTTGCTTAAATCAGAGATGCTATTAAAATGCCTTTGTCGTAACGCTCTCATTAACTGGTGGCAGAAAAAATTGGAAACTTGTCTATTTACTGTAGGAAATGCATTGGCCAAATAGCAGAGGGTAAATTAATCATTCTTTGTTCATTTTTTTATATATTTATTTTAGCTAGTTCAGCAGTAATTAACACAAAACTTATAATGAATGCCATCGTGAGCTTATTACATAGGTAAGAATCCCTCTGGACAAAACTGCTTTGCTCCATGGTAATGGTCAAGGACCGCTCCCCGCATCGGCAGGCTTCTGGCTGCAATCTTTCAGAGTGGCCAGTGGATGTCATGTACAGCGGCTTGTGTATCATAGTACTGTATTTACAACCCCCCAACCCAGGTTCTGTGGAATCAAATCGGATGAGATTTAGCCGCTAAACGTTATTGCACATACTGAAGTGCTCCTTGTTCAAAGTGTTGGCGTGTATACGTGTTTTTAATGCTTGACTAGTGTGTTTGCTAATGGCACCCTGCTGTTCGAGAGATTCCCAGTATGGTGCTTAAGGGAGAGAGAGCGAGCGGAAGAGCGTCGGCTGTGGTACTCCTGAAGTCAGTGGGGCGTTTTCTGTGACTCTGCTGAGCTCTGTTCACATTTACACTCCACTTGTGTTCTGGATTTCCCATTCCTGGCATAGCCAATTCTCACACATTACGATAAGGTAGAGTAACTCGAAGCAGTCTCGCTAAACAAATATGACTGAAACTCCTCAGTAACATTTAATTAAAATAACTCTCGCCTTAAGTAATGAAGTTACTCGGCAATGTGCCGTGCTTACTTCACTGTATCGAGGTGCTTGCGCAGCCAAAGGAAGGTAGCGGAACTCTAATAATCTAATTTCTTGCCTCAAAAAACTGGCCGCTGCAAATAGATGCAAATAACGTCTGTTTGCAGAGAATGTTTGGCGAATTGTGAGTAAAAAGGGAGATTTGTGGGTCAAAATGACAATTTACTCTATAACACTATAAACATCAGCAACAGGCAGTGGGTTTGCTTGCCTCAGCACTCTGGATTTCAGCAGCTTGTGGAGTTTCTGAAAGTGTCAGGAATATTTGCCTCTCTCACTTTCCTGAGGTAATAGCCGCCTGGCAGTACGGTGATTTAATCATCTCTAGGAACCACTCCCTGACGCTGTCAGCCATCATCCTGTGAATTATATGAAATATATTCCCTGTGTGGGGAGGCAACCAGACCTCAATTTCAGGCTTTGCTTTTGTTTTGACTTAATCCTCTGGGGCGCTTTTTTTCCTGCTGTATTATTTTACCATTTTATCAAATAATCAGATCAACAGCTGACAGCAGGTGTGTGTTAAATTAAAACTGTTTGAGGGATGGAAAACCATTTTTATTTTTTTATTTTTTCATTTGTCATATGATTAAAAAGCTGTTTTTTTATGTTGTAGGTAGCTAACCTTGCATGCTCCATCTCAAACAATGAGGAGGGAGTAAAGTTGGTACGGATGGCCGCTTCCCAACTGGAAAGTCTTTGCCCTCAGGTACGCAGCGTTTCACAGATGCACCTGCAGTATGTCCCTCACTCCACTGTGGCTTTGACTGCTTTTTAATCTGAGCTCCCGTGACTATTCCTTTATCCTGGGTCTTTCCATCAAAAAATACATGGTTTAATCTCAGTCGTAATCTGAAACAATTGTAAATGTGCTCAGATAATCATTCTGCATATGTGTAGATGTGATTTTTAGTTCTTGTACATCTCAAAGCGGATTGATGGGTTGCTTGTGGTAATTGCAGGTGATTAATGCAGCCTTGGCCCTGGCTGCCAAGCCTAACAGCAAAGTTGCCCAGGATAACATGGATTTGTTTAAGGACCAGTGGGAGAAACAGGTGCGAGTGCTTACTGACGCTGTTGATGACATCACTTCCATTGATGACTTCCTCAGCGTGTCTGGTAAGCCCATGTTACAAAGTGTAAAGATAGATCTTGGCTCTCAGTGTTAAAGTGATGGTCGACATGCAAATGAAAACCGTACTCATTTGCTCTACCCTTTAATGCTTTAAATATAGTCATTTTGCTCTTTTTAAAAAGTATCATGAAATGGGAAAAGTTCCACAATTTTCACTGAAAATCATTTTATCTGGTGATGTTTTTTTTTTTAGCAGCCTTTACTTCAGTCTTCAGTGTCACATGATCATACTTATGTGCATACTTTAATTTTTTTTTAGGCTAGGCAATGCAGGTAAAAAAAAAAACCCAGCTAATAGATTACATTAGGACTGGGTTTTGACACAAATTTCACAATTTGATTAGATTCGATTCTCATTCAAAAACTTGCGATTAGATAGAAATAGATGCTATAAAAGAAACGCTTGTCTCTTCTGGATGTTTTGTTTTTACTAGTCTAAAAAAGAAAAAAAGTCTCAAACTTGACATGCATGAAAAACTGTTTTTGCCTGCACGGTCTCTCCTTAACTGGATGGAAAGTTCAAACGAATCGCATTAATTTTGAATGAAAATATTTAGCTAAGTTATGCATGACTTCTATGGTCACTTTTGATCTATTTAATGCAGCTTTGCTGAGTCATATGAACTTTTTTCCAAAGGTTGCTGAGTATCTGAACCGTATTGTCTGATTCATACATTTAATTTGTAAGTGTTTTAAACACTTTCTGACAGTAGTCTTCAGCAGTAACACAACCTCACCAGATGTCATAAAGAAACTTTTGAAGAATGATTTCAGTCTAATGACAGGCTGCTTGGCTCCTGTCTGTTTGTACCAGACCCTTAATAGCTTGATGCAGAAGAGGTGAAACGTCTTTATATCTCTATCAGCGACTGATGACACGGGTCACTTCCGATTATGGGCTGCTTAGTGGTCGCATTTTAAAAAAGTTCATTAGCTTCTCAGGATCAGACAAAAGCTCTTGAGTGTCAATTCTCTCCTGTGGAATTGACATTCTATCACGAATGTTAAAGACTTACCACCCCCCTGTCAGACAGGCCTTTAAGAGTTCTTGTTAAGCTGTAGGCTGACTGACTGCCTTCACCTCCTCTCAAGGACAGATTACAGTTTACCATGTTGATTTGCATTTCCCAGACACCAATTACTAAACTGTCTGAGTGCGTGTTTAATCTTTTTTTTTCCATCCACCCTTGTGGTTCCCGTTAATGTTCTTAAGTCAGGGACAATGTAAATACAGCATGAAGGATGAGGATTTCCTGTCTTCATGCTTTGCATTGTGGTTAGCATTCTGTACATTCTCCAGTGTTGTTTCCTCAGATATTTGAAACATTGTGTATTTTTCTTACTTTTTGCTTTAGAAAATCACATTCTGGAGGATGTTAACAAGTGTGTCATCGCTCTGCAAGAGAAGGATGTCGATGGCCTGGATCGCACTGCTGGAGCTATTCGAGGTAGAGCTGCCCGTGTGGTCCATGTGGTCACATCTGAGATGGACAACTACGAACCAGGGGTCTACACAGAAAAGGTTCTGGAAGCCACCAAGCTTCTCACTGATACAGGTATGAACCAGTACACTATAGACCCAAGATCTGTTGTTTTTTACTGTTAACATTTAATACTTAACAAATAATACTCCTAAATCAAAACTCCGTAAATAAGCATAATTGTAAACTGCTTGTGATTGGATAATTTAGCACAGTAATATAAATGTTATAATCATAAATGTTGTAATCATTGTCTAACAGCTGCTTCAAACATGCTTTGTCCAATCCTAACTTAGTCAATCCAACTATCCATTTAGTATTATTTTTAGCGATTGCACTTATGTATGTGTGACTAATTTCTATTTAAAATCCATTGTTCTTGTTTAATATCTGAAAATGCTGCACAGGCATCCAAAAATAGCTCTGCTGCCATCTGGGCCACAATTGCCTTGAGTGGGTTTGTAGGGTGTTGGTACAAGACTGCTGATTTTAAAATAAAAGTAACTTTATCGACTAACTCGCAAGGTTGTGTAGCATGGCTGAGGCCAAAAGTGCTGTCTAGATAGGCAGCTCACTAAGTTTTGAGACACTGTCTATGACCAGCATCTGCGCTCTAGGAAGATAAAGCATTCTATTACTCTTTTCTGGATAATAATATGTAATATTACTTTCATGTGCGGTTACATAATAGCATTCGGATGTCTTCAGGAACCTTTTTAAGACTATAATTACAGCGATGGTTTATTCCTCTGGGACAAAGCATACGATTTTCCTGTTCATTTGCGGACTTTCTCTTGGGAAATGATATGTCACATTTTGTGTACTCTATTCAGTTTTGCGCTAAAACAAATAGCTGGGCCATATTGGCAAAGAAGAGGATGTTATGTCACTAACGATTGCTTTAATTACTGTTAGACCTCATGCCCTGTAAGCCTCAAGGCTTACCGAAAACCTTTTGTTAATGCAAATTCCAAATGTTCACTTTTTCCCAATGTACATCATCTTATTCAATCCCTTCCTGCTGCCATACTCCCCAGTGCAGTCCTAAATTGTGAATGAGAATGAGTATTAATGTAGATGTGTTCAGCGCCTATAGGGAGGGACTATTATTTTATGGCTGGGAGGTTGTGCGTAGATGGAGGGCCGGCCTCAATAAGTAGTTTGGCACACTGCTATAGATCATACTGAATCGGGTGATTCAGCCAACCAAATTTCATGAAGGTTTGGTCTCAGATGGCCCAGTCTGCTTGCTCTGCCCAAAATGCAGTAGAGATGAGCTATAAGCAGAAACCATATTCTAACCACGAAAGCTTTTTGTAATCACCATCTTAATCCAGTTAAATTTTTTACAGCCGGTCTGTTTGTTTGGTTTACTTTGCATTTGGTTCATTAAGCACAAAGCTCTGAATGTGGTCTCCATGCCGGATGGTATTCATTTGTGTCGCACGCAGTCATTGTCATTAAATATCCTCTGGGAATAAATTGGTAAATGCCATCCACAAAACACAGAGGAAGCAATCCTCAAAAGGTCTCCAGTTCCCATAACCTTTGAAAGCAGCGAGAGTTTGTGTGGCTTTGAGGTCTTGCTGCCACCTGTTTTGTGATTGATTCGTTTAAGGGTGCCTCTGGATTAAGTGTACTCATCTGCCTTTCTCGCAGTCAAGTAAAGCCTGATTAAAAGTTGCCTTGAGCAGTCATTAAAATCCAGCAGCACATCCACCGTGAATTTTTGCGTTTACTCAATTCTGTTTCATACGTTCCAAGTCAGATGGTGGTGGTGGTGGGGGGGGTTCAATTCAAATCTAATTTGAGTTATATTTGAGAGAGTATATTTCTACAGGCGCAATGTCTTGATTGAATTGTACTGCAGCTCACTTATATTTGCTTAGTTGAAAAGGAATTGTTTCCAGCAAAATTAATCTTTTTTTTGCTTTTGCTGTGTTTCTGACCTTGCTGTTTGTCCTTTCACTGTGTGTTTACAGTGATGCCACGTTTCACTGAGCAGGTAGAGGCAGCCGTGGAGGCTCTCAGTGCCAACCCAAGCCAGCCAGTGGATGAGAACGAGTTCATTGATGCCTCGCGTCTGGTATATGATGGTGTGAGGGACATCAGGAAGGCTGTGCTTATGATCAGGGTGAGCAGAAACCTTAAAATACAAAGTTTTCCATCCTCGGGTCGTTTTAAACCCTGTAAATGTATGTATATATTTTAGTTCTTTTGGAAGAGCAATTACAGAGTTTATTACTTTAACTATGCCACCCACACAGGTTTCTCGTGCACTCTGATTTTCTGACCTTCTATGTGCTTTTTAGCACTTCCATTTTTCCCCCCTCGTAAGAGCTCGTAATATTGAGGTAAACTCCAATTTAGTATATCAAAACTCATGTGGAATTACTGGGAAGAAGAGGGCAGGGTTAATTGGTGGTTTGCTCTGTGAGGATATATATAACTCAGAATAATACTGCACTTAAACTGAACCTGTGCATGAGAGGGGAAAAAAAGAAAGAAAAGCCTGGTGTGCATATATGTGACACTTTATTAGAAACTAATTGCGAATTTGTTTTGGGCAAATGGCAACATAATTGAACAGATTTCCCTCCCCATGTGCACTATTACAAGAGCTGTAGTTGTCTGAGGGTTAATGGTCTTTCCCTGAACTGAACTGTAACATTGGACAGATGGTTGCTAGCTTGCAGTGAAGCGTTAGCTAACAGTCTGACAATAAGCAGACAACAGTCCCTCTTGCCGCGCAGGGGAACGCACAGACCCTTAACTCCACTTCGCTGGAACAACTAGGTTAAAGGCATTAATTGAGGCAAATATCGTCTTTCGTAGTTCCAGACTAACGAGTTTTCAATTAATTGCGAAGATAATGTACACTGAATTAGAATAATTGCCTTGTGAGGAAATGTGTTGGAATGTATTAGCGCCTTTAGTTAAAGCAAAGAGTGTGGTCATGACCCGGATAATGAAGCCGGAGTAGCATTCGATTTAAAAGGCCTCCGGAAATTGGACGGCACATATACGCACTCGTATATTTGCTATTGGTAATTGTGATCACATCATATTTCTTTGCCGCCTTTGTACATGCATCCTTTGTTAATACAGGTCCACCAACCTTTTCTCTTCAAATGTCAAGTAGCGAGACGATTCGCATCGACTCACTAGTTTGTGCAGAAGAAACTAAATTGTGCGTGTTTAAATTGGAATAAACACAAAATTAGATGGGGAATCCTGGACCCTTTATTTGCATTATAATACGCAATTGATTTTTTTTAGAAAGCGGATTTAATTAGCATTTTCCCCTTTATTTTCAAATCCTAGGAGAGCAGTAGTGGCTCATTCATTTTCCACTCCAGACATCCTTTTCTGGTTATCTAGATTGATTCAATGGTTAAAACAAAAGGCCTTTTGGCAGACAGGATCTACTTGTTTGTTGCTGCTTTAACATGAGTGTTAAACATGCCCCCAGTGCTGAAACGCTTTATGCCTGCATTGGGTCGAAAGGAGAGGCGTGATCTTTGCTATCTCAGTTTGTTCCTTTCTGACTGTATGGTATTTTTAAACGCTTCAGGGCCCTTGTTCTGAGACAACTCGTCCGAACCGATAAGAAAACCGCCCAGAGGTCTGGCGATCACTGGGGTTTGTTAGAGAGCACTGTTTTAATGCATCCTGCAGACATTGAGATAGCAAAAACAAAATATATATACTTTTAATGTTTGACTTTCGAGTTGCTTCCCTCCCCACACATGCCATATCAAGCTCATACATTTAGACAGAGCTTGAGCACTAGCCAATCAGCCAACACTAGTGCCCAGTGGGCATCAACCTCTCCGCCGCACAGGAAATCCTCGATCGGAAGAGACAAGTGTGCGGCTTAGGCTACTTAAGATGGACAGAGTCTTTAACCTCGGTAAGTACTGCTCTCGTAGTCCTTGCCGGCCGGCCGTCACCTAATATTTGACAGGCAGGCAGCCCTCGACTCCTCTGTTGAGGGGATGTCACTGGTACTAATGGCCCTTCCGTAGCACAGATCCTCATACCCGCTGAGCGGTTACTCTTAGCCTGCAAAGGCACCTCAACATACCTACACCGCTTCAGGCGACTTACACTGTTTATTCAAATGCCTGCTCACTACTGCCCTAGTTTATAGATGTGATGCATTCTCTTGGATAGCAAGGTAGATATTTTTTGGCTGTCTGCGGTTTCCATTACCCTGCACATGGTGGATCTACACTAGAATCTGGGGTTGTACAAAATGTAGAATTCTCAGAATTGGCTTCCCCTGTAGTTCTTAGGTTGGAATTTGAATTTAGTGGATGGCATCACAGGAATTTTAATTGGAACTGAAAGAAAGAGCAATTTAAGAGATGTAATGCTTTCTTGGAAATTAAGTCTTAATTTGTTTAATGCCATGAAATATATATCAACTAAGTGCACGTTTTAAAAAGAAGCTAGAATTAGAAAGATTTAGTGTTTTTGCTCACCAGGCTGCTTTTTATGAGATATGTGTGTATATATATATATATATATATATATATATATATCAGGACTTGGTATCTTTTGTTGCCTCTTCTCTCACGGGTCAGAGGTTCGGAACACTGGTGTTTCTGTTAGTGTCTCTCTGGAGGGGACACTCAAAACCATGTCTCTGCTATTGTCTCACACAAGCAGGGCTCAGAACTCAGGACTTAGAACATGTACGATCTCTTTATATATATATAAATATATATATATATTGGGAAGCCAATTCTGAGAATTCAACATTTCTACAGGCTGCTCTTTTTGAGATATATATATATATATATATATATATAGAAAAAAATAGCAATATAAAAATCACGTTTTTTAGAAATCATTCTACTGTTTATTTGATGCTGTTGTGATGTTTAATATTTTTGTGAGACACTTTTTTTTTTTTTTTTTTTTTTTTCAGAAGTTTTTGAATGGAAAGTTAAACTGAGAAATGTATTTAAAAACTTTTTACTAATTTAAATTTGAGTTAAGTAGGATTTCAGAAAATGTATTCGTATCCCTGCTAGCGATAAGTTGTCATTTTTTTTATTTTAGTGCCATTCACACTAAAATCTAAATTTTTGCACAAGTGTGATTTTCTAGATGAATCAAAACATTGAAGTGGGAGGAGCACTTCTAAAGCAATGTCCACACCTTGGCTGACTTTGTTTGGCTTGATGTTGTTTTGATGTCATCTTCAGCAGGCAGAGTTTTGGGATGCTTGAGGTGTCTATTATTGGAGCAGCTGCATGGTGAGCCAGTCAGAATCTCCTCATAAATGGATTGTACAGACAGTCGGATAAGCACGACTTGCAGCACTGGCGAAATAATACATCCGTATCTTCTCACATCTCGTCCTTTCTCCTATCAAGCTGAAATGCATTTCTTGTCAGTGAGGGCTCTTCTACCCCTCCCCATTCTCCACCATTTCCCTCTGCAAACAGGTCCCTCTGCTCGCAAGTGCATACTAATAGAGCAGTAGAGTTATAAGCAGCATGTTTGGCATTCAGTGCAGGGATTAGAGAGTAAGAGAGTTAGTTCAGTTCAGTACAGGGAAAATGTGTTGTACCCGCTGCATTGGTGCACCAGATCATTGTTTCTCTGTACAGCAGACCAGTAGAAACATTTTACTGATAAAACTTCCATTACGTTTTTTGCTTTAAAAATGCATAGCTAGGTTTTTTTTTTTTTTGTATGGAGTGCTTGCTAAGGAAGGAATCAATGTTTTAATTGCTCATAATTTGAGGTCTAAGTTTATGTGTTAAGCTTCAACATTTAACTTTTTGGTGCATCGAAGGAGTTACTCTGAAATATTCCGAGTGTAAAATGGTAATAGAAAATGACCTAGCTACCACATAGCAATGTTAAAAGCTGCTTGGGCCACTTAAAGGCATAGTTCACGTAAAAATGAAAATTACTTGCCTTCATGTCATTTTAAACCTATAAAACCTTCGTTCATCTTCAGAACAAATGTTAGATATTTTTTATGAATTTAGAGGGCTGTCTAAGAGCTCTTTTTTCCTTTGGGCACAAAAAGTATTCTAGTGACTAGGGAGGATAAGAGAGCCCATCAAAAATATCTTAATTTATGCTAAAAAAAAATTATGAAGGTCTTAGATTTGGAACAACATGAGAGTGAGTGAGTAATGGCATAATTTTTATTTTTGGGAGAACTATCCCTGCAATCTCCCCAATTTATCAGTATTGAGTTGCATCACTACTAACATTTAGAAAATGTAACATTTTATTTACAATATGAGGTTATAAAGAGTATATACAATATAAGGTTTTAAATAATTTGAAACAACTTGCCTAAGTACTCTTAAAATGTGGAAAGCGCACATAAAAAATGCACTAGCTCATCAAAATGCCAAATGGCATGACTCTTTGCTAACGGTATACTAAGGCATTTGTGCTTCTTTTTATCCCAACGAGAAAGAACTTTGAGTTTATCAGGATCTTAAGCTTTTTCTGCAGTCCCTAAGTGACTTGAGTTGTTGAAAGAGCTTGCTAATGCGTTTCTTTATCTTCTCTATATTCTGTATCCCCCACAGACCCCAGAGGAACTAGACGACTCTGACTTTGAGACAGAAGACTTTGATTCTCGTAGCAGGACCAGCGTGCAGACGGACGACGATCAGCTCATCGCCGGACAGAGCGCTCGGGTGAGAGTTGGGGCTTTTGTAGTTCACAGCTTTGGTTTCATGGTCGGCCGGTTTATGGATCCACTTAGGGAAGTCAAAAGGTGTCCAACTAGATCCTAAAATCACAAGACGGCGGTAAGGTTCCTTTGAAGATACTTGTATGGAACCTGTCCAAGGATGTAGTAATTTCCATCTTTTTCAGTGTTTCTATAATAAAACTTTATTACAGTCTATTTAAAGAGTCGTAGATGGCATTGTGAGGTGCTAAACACTCTATTCACAGGTCAGATTTGCAGCATCACGGCCAAATCCACCTTTGCTTCACTGTTAAGCTCCAATAGCACTGGAACTCTGAATCAGTGTTTTTAAGATTCTGTACTGATTTTGTGTCAACATTGCTCCTGATGTTGCCACCAGCAAAACAGACATCAAACCTCGCCCCCTCTCTACCTCCATTCCTCCTTTCTCTCTCACCCCCTCCCTTCACATCCTCTTCTGTTGCCTTGGTAATGCTTATGAAAATCCATCTCTATATAGCTGGAAGGAAGAGTGAATATATATATGTTTATTATTATTTTGTTATTGGTTTGAATGGATTCTCTAGTCCACTGCTGTGGTGATGGTAGACACTGCCGATGATTGGCATCCTGTTTTTTGTTTTTTAATTCAGCATTGTGAGAGATAGGTAACGGGAACCAAGTAGTGTTTGGGGATCTTGTTAGAAAGATTGCTAGCTTTTCCTGCAAGGACTTCAGAGTTCCTTGTGTGACAGCACAAATGGAAAGCAATATGTGGCCCAAGATTTTTTTTTATTTTTTTATTATAAATGCATTTGAAAATGTAGTATTTTCTTTTGTCAATAAGAATTGTTGTTAGTCATATAAGGCTTTTATCTGTTCAAATTAACATCCACTGCACCAGTCGCATATTCTTTGCTCCCCAAGCCTGCATGAATTTTAATTACATACCTCTCACCCTCATTTTCCATAGTTATGAGCATGTTGATGAAAACTAAAAAATACCAAATAATATTTAGCTCTAATCATCTAGACTTTTAAGAGTTCAAGACTTGAACAGAAAGCTCTTGTTAAAGATAAAAGTGCTGCAGAAGACTTGCATTTTCTGTTAAACCTTGTTGCTGGGGGAACAAGTAGTATTTTTTTTGTTTAGAGAGTTGTAGAAAACGGGGCAGTGGAGGTTGTGCTTGAGTGAGAATGTGATTATATAAGTCTGTAATCACTGTCCAGCCTCCTGTTCCACCCCCCAGAGGCTTTTGATTTAGTCCCCAGCTCCAGTGGGAATCCTAGTCATTCAGCTAATGCACTAATGTGTGCCACGTGTATGCCGGTGCTCCCAATTTGAAGAAAAAATTGAGTTTGAGTCTAAAATTAAATTATTTTGTAGGAATTTGCCAAACTTTGTTTGTTTTATTTATTAATATTCACTGTTCACCATGTTCTAACCATGTGTGATGCAGCATATATCCAGCGACAAATACTTTTATATACCCGTGCATTTATATATTTAAATAAATGCATTTTATTATATAATAATATTATCAATAATTACAATAATAATCATAATAATATATTCATAAATATATTTATATTTTCATAAACTTTTGTTTATGGCACAGTTTTATTTATATTTGAAATATATTTCTATCATGTTCACCAAGGCTGCATGTATTTGATACAATACATAAAAAATTATAATATTGTAAATTGCATAATAAACATAGCATTAATTTATCATGTAATTTATTCCTATAAAGGCATAGCAGCCATTACTTCAGTCATTCAGAAATGATTGTAATTTTCTGAATTGGGGTTCAAGGATAATTTCTTAATGTTACTTTGGAACAGAATATAGGAACCCCTGAACCACTGGTTTTTGACAGTTGGGATTGAGTGTGATGCCTCAAATTGGCCAAAACGGCATCGCAGGTAGTTGGCACGCATGTTATTTAACGTCAGACTTGTTTTCTGTTCATCTTTGATGCGCTGAATGCAGTGGCACACGTTCAGCTGGCCTTCACGTTAGAGTTTTGTAGGGCTATTGAGCCTGCAGAAAGCATTGCTCAGCATAGTTCTGAAAGGTTGTGAACCTTTTACAGAATTAGAGGAATGTTTCATAGCCCATACGCTACCAGCCAAAGCTGTAAAATCTCTCCTGCTCGCTCGGGCTGGGCTGGTCATGCAAGAAATAAGAGGGAGAAAGAGAGAGCGAGAGAAGGACAAAGGAAGGTGTAAAGGAGAGAAGCAAAGAAAGAAGCAGGAAGGGGGATTGAACATCAATTTTCTTTTTTAATTGCATATCCTTTGTCATCTCTTTTCCTCATTAACAGTCATAGATCAGCGTATCGTGAGTAGATTTATGTACGGTGTGTTATATATGAGATTCTCTGTGGAATTGGCAGGCCATCATGGCTCAGCTACCCCAGGAGCAGAAGGCGAAGATTGCCGAGCAGGTGGCCAGTTTCCAGGAGGAGAAGAGCAAGCTGGACGCCGAGGTATCCAAGTGGGATGACAGCGGAAATGACATCATCGTTTTGGCCAAGCAAATGTGCATGATCATGATGGAAATGACAGACTTCACCAGGTGAGCTCAAACTGCCCTCTTCAAATGCCTGTCAAAGACCACACATACACACACAGCTCTTTTAGACTCAACTCAATAGACCTCTGGCCATGCACTACTGCTCCGGTTTCACTGCGTCGCGGCTCAGTGCGTCAGCTTTATATTGGTTTGTATGGCAGTTTGCATTGGCAATGAAATGTGCACAAGCCTTTTTAGAGGAAAATCTTTTCCAATATTGAAAAAGAGACTGGTGGAATCAGTTTATTTTTTTAATTAACAATTCCCCTTGTCATTTACCTAAATCGACCATCAATTAGTAAGGTCTAATATTAACTGAGACAAGCACTCTGTTCCGTCTCATGGAATCTTTTTTCTCTTCTCAGTGGAAGGAAATGAGCTGTGGAATTTTTTTTTTTTTTTTTTTGTGGGCTTTTTACCTGCCTCATTTGCCTGCCTCATTGTCTTTCCATCATGCGTGATCCCAAAAGAAAGGGTCTGAAAGGGAACAAAGTCTTTCGACCTCTTAAAAAAATGTTGATTTTTAAAACAACAAAGGGCAGGAGCTGCTGGAGCAAGAAAAGGTCACCTGAATCCCTCCCCTGTATGCTGACAGAATCGGGGAAAAGGCCATTTTAGGTGTGACGGAGCACGCTCATGGGCCGCACACCTGAGAGTGACTGCCATCTGCTCTCCCAGAGGATACTGTGTGTTTGTGAGCGAGAGACAGAGATAGAAAATGTCTTTAGACTATCTCTTCCTGCCTGTGCTAAACCAGCCTCCTATTTTTTTGTGGATCATGCCAATATTTCACTCATGGTAATGACTGAAGGATGCCTCTCACTGCCTTTTCTCACGAATAGGGGAAAAGCAGCTTTGGTTGCTGCTTCCTGCTGTTCAGGAACAATTCTCCGTTCCTTCCCTATGTAATGAAATTTTTGTCCACCACAATTAATAAATTAATAAATATTAAAAAATCTGTATTATCTGTACACATCTTACTATATAAATGTACACATATAAGTGTACACTTACATTAATATTACTATATATAAAAATGTGTAAACGGACATACACAGGTTTTCTTGGCTATCTAAATGGGGGCATTATAGATTTCTATTGTTTTTGTGTAAGCTAATCCTACCCCTAAGCCTTACAGAAAACATTCTGCATTATTACAATAAAAATTTTATGCCAGTTTTCCAAATGAGGACACTCCTAAAGGAAGGTTTGCTGACCTTTGTGTACAAATTTGTCCAATGTGCTTTAAGTAGGTACACACAAACACATATGGAAACAATGCTAGATACTAGCTAGATAAACACGTGTTTGTTTGATCATAAAGGTAGAAAACAATTACACAGAGATTCACCTAATCAAAGGTTACCATTACTTATTAATAACATACATTTATTATCTTTATTAAAAATCCAAATGCCATTTTCATTAGTGCCCTTAACATGATGTATCTGTCGCCTGTTGTGTTCTAGGCAGGAGAATGGTACAGTTTTTTTTGTTTTTTTTGTTGAAGGTGACA
>JAUMHR010000017.1:1900822-1915074 GCA_032361145.1 Enteromius fasciolatus | reverse complement strand
GCAGCATATGCACTATTATGAGTTTTTAAAGCTTAAAAGTTATGTAAATTGTATATATATATATATATATATATATATATATATATATTATGTATGTTGCCTATGATACAGGCTTTATACAATGTATATGTATATTGTATGTGATACAGATTTTATACTATTAATACAAAATGAAAATAAATTATAAGCTGCATTAATTATTAAGTATTAATACATTAGCTAAGTATAAAATTAAATATATTGTGCTTTATTTGACATTGTATAAAGGCTAAATAAAATAAAATAATAGATAAATATATCTAAAGATGACAATCGTGTTTATGGATGAATTATTATCTCAATAAATATTCTATGGGGACCTGTGATTCAGTGTGAATTTTGGTCTTACAATAGTACCTAAAAATACATAAATCTATCTTAAATCTGTTTACTGGAATTTAGATTGTAAATTGTGCCCTGTTCGTGTCACATGTATTGGAGTACACCAATATGCCAACATAATCTTATCATTTTAGACTTTGGTTTATGATTTACTGCAATGATGTGAAATGGGTGAGGCCCAATGATCAAGACCCATCCAACAGCACAAGACAAGTCTTTATTGATACGCATATTGTGCAATTATGCTGGGAATTATGAGTCGTGTCATAACGTTCACTGTAATAACAATAATATGCGATAAGTTTGGATTTGATTGTTATACCACTGTCCGGTTAATCATTAATAGAACTAATAGCTTTCCATGACACTAAAGTGTTTTGCTCATTTATTGCTGTCAACAGTGCAGCCATCTTGCTTACCAAAGGTTAGGAAAAGTATGGGAACTCTGTTTAAGAATATGCACAAAACAAACAAACAATCATGCATACAGTATGCCAGCAGGTTCAAAAACAAAATTATTAGACCTGCGTGAGCACATTCTGGATGGTGTCAAATAGACAGACCCTCATCAATATATATTATAAACGCGTTTACTAACACTGTAACATCTTGTGTTTGTTAAGAAGCAATGCGAGAATTGCGTGATGGTGCGTCATCATGAAGGAGTCTCTATATTTCCTCGTCTGGCCAGTAGAGGGAGACAAAGCAAGCCACATTCTAATCATAGACTGGTATTTACGTAACGTGACCCTGATTAGTTTTTCCATAATGGATGCAAGGAATCAAATTGAGGATGACATATGCCCCCCTCCTGATGCAAACAGCTTTAATAAGAAAACAGAGCACAGGTGTAATGTCATCATCATCATTAAGAAGTAAAAATAATCCAGTCAGCTATCTATTTTTGTCAATGAGAATACCCGACGAGGATTTAAGCTTTTATTAGTTTTTATTCAATGTGGCGAACAGGATAATAGGACAGTCTATGCAATGACCTAATCGTAGCCCTGTGATCTTGTTAACCGAGACTTGACATTGGGAGCTCATGAGGACAAACTCGTACAGTGTTTACGGTAGAGCAAGACAACTGTGGCAAGCCGTTTTAACATTAATCCATTACCAACTAGTGTCTGTTTCTCGTATCTGTTTTTACATGGCTTTGTTGAATATCAAAATATCACTAATTGTTCATTCAGTGTGCCTGCATGCTTTAGGTAAAATAATACATAACATCATAAAATCTTTCAGATTATTTGCTAAATAATAGAGATCAATAGTTACAATTACTTTTTTTACTTGCCATATCTCTGACAACATAGAAGGGATAGGCCTATTTTTATAAATTTACATTAGTTAAAACTGTAAAACAAACTAGTGTCTATTAGCAGTGCATTAAAAATGTCAATTTCCCGCTAATATGTGAGTTCTGTTGGCCACATAGCCAAAATCTGCTGCGCAGATGCACAATATGGCCAGTTAGTGGTGTTTAGGATTCCCTCAACAGCACTCAAAAGTTACAGGAAATTGACATTTTTTAAAATTGCAGTACAGACTGGTTGATAAATTCTTACTTTTGACAACGCTTATGTGATTTGCTTGTTTGCATTTATTACTATGAAAGTAAACACTAGCAAAGGTACAGGCTATTCAAACTAATGAATATAGTGACTAAATAGATTCTTGTCAATACTGTATAACAGGGACTAATTAATAGTAATAACTAAAATACTAGCTTTTAATCAGTAGGCCCAATAGTATTAATTGCGCAATCAGTGACCCTGAAAAAGATAGTTGGATAATCGTTATGTACTACCAATAAGCAGCTATGGAAGCCATCCCTCACAAGTAAAATAAAATAGGTAGTGTTTCTGTTTCTGACGTTTTTTTTTATTTATTTATTTATTGCAAATCTTTTTCTTCATTATAATTTTCCAAAAAACAATTTAAGAAAATCATCCCATTCATTATCATAAACAGACACTAGTTATTTCAACGGAATGATGTTCAAATGGCTTGCCATATGTAAGCGGCCTCTAAATGCCCCTCATAGGGGTATGTCACAAAAGCACGCAAATAGGCGGCGGATGATGCTGGGTTCAACTGAGTGCATTGATTTCGCAGAAGTCTAGTGCATTCAGAGAGTGGCTGTTTTGCGCGAGATGCGAAGAGTAATGCCATATTCTGCCTTTATTCCTCGCGCGAGCTCCAGTTTGTACCTTTTTCCCAATTCAGTGGTGAAATCCACGGAATGTTCCATTAACAGGAACAGCTGAGAATCATGCCGCACCGAATATGGGAGAGATGTGCAGGATTACAGGGAGAAATGTCCGCGACTGAGATGCTCACAAATTAACAATCAGGTAACGCACGCGCCTGCGTCTTCGTGTTGATGGCGTGGATTTCTGTGGGTTTTCACGGTCTTGAATGCACCGCACAGAGGTATCGGCGTGTTTTTATGCGTTGTCCCCCTAAAGCCTTGAGCCCCTCCTTGTTTTGTTGCTGTAATGCTGTAATGTTTACATTGGATTGGAAGTGCATGGATGGATGGGACGCGGGTTTGCTTGTCTCGCGCTTGCTTCAGATGTGCGTGATCATGTGCACGCGCAGCACAGGCTACTCTAGAATCTGATTTATTTCAGTTATTAAACAGTAGCAAGGAAGGTTACATTGCGGTGTTTCCTCTGCAGTGAAGCCAGTCGAGAGGCCCTTTGAAAATACTGCAAAAATCATTTTGACCTATGCGTACCAGACGAATTAAACTCGGATTATTGTAAAGAAAAAGAAATGACACACTTTGCCCTCATAGTTCTTATACTGTCTGCTTCACGCGTTGTATGATGTATTATTCTAGAGCAAATGAAATCCGTATTTTGTAGGATATCAGTTCATGAACTTGAAAGTGCACGAAATAATGAAGATGTTACTTTGACCGCCCCTCAAGTCAAGACGCTTGTATGTGTTTCTGTCCGCCGGCTCGCCATTTGGCGCAAGGCTTATGTAACAGACTGGGCTGTGTCACACTGTCTCTGATGGAGAGGCGGATGAGAAATGCTGGAGAGAACACAGTTAGATGCTCCCCAACATGATGTTCTGTCCTGCATTTCATTTAGTCCATAATACTAACAACATTAATTATAATAACCTATTAATACTAGCATAATAATACATTAAATTGCAATTATGCCATAATTAATGACAAAAAAGTGAACTTGCAACATAAATTGTGTAGAAAATATAATATAGTTGTTTGCATGTTGCAGTGGTTTACTCGTTTAAAACAATTCTGTAAAAACTATAAACTCAATTTTACACTTTATTTATTACAATTATGAGAAACCGTATAAAGCACCGTCTAAAACATTTAAGAGAAGCATGAGCAATCATCAGTTCAGGAAGTGGAGAAAGGGACTTCCACTGCAATGACTTGTTTGTGATTATTTGTTGTTTTGCTTTGCTGTTTGAACTGTTTTGAGATTATGTTTACCTTGTGAGTTGTGTGTTGTGTTAAAGGAATTAAATAGTTAGATGCTGTCTTGCTGAATTGTAATGTACAACATGACTGTTGCATCACCCTTGTTTGATAGCAGGCCTATTCCTTGTGACAAACAACATCCCCTTTATCTGGGACTACCCATGCAACCTCAAAATGAATGTCAGCGGCATAATAAATCATCACAGATAACATGCTCTGCCTGCTATGCTTATGTTTAATGTTTTGACTTCTGCACAACACAAATCATCTGTTGGATTGTAAAATCTTTTGGGAGCAGAAATGAACTCTTTTATAGTCTTTTGACTCTTGGTTTGGTTTTTGTGAACTATTGATTTGCATGGATTTTAACATACATTTGAATGCTCCAAAAGTAGAAAGTAAACCATCGGGAACAAAAAAAACACTCCAGGCTTCACATTTACATGAAAGTTACTAAACTATGATAGAAATTTAATGTGGCCTAATATCTAATGGCTGAATTTGCTGGAATTTGCCCCTAAATATATTTCATAATTTGTGTTAATTTTGTTCTTTTAAGCTCTCGAAGAAAATATCTAATATATCATGATGCTTTCATGATTGATTTTGTGAAAATCATATATATATATCATATTGTTTCACATTTAGTTGAATTCTTTAAGCTACAGAAAAAAAAATATATGTGAAAGATAAAAAAACACTGTTAAATGCATTGTTAAACATAACTAAGTAATTATTTCCAGTAATAATCATTTTAAATATTATATTAAATTCTTACGTTTTTTGCTATCCTAAAAAAATCGCTTGTTAATGGATTGCAGCTAAAGTGAACCAAGACGAGTGTGAATGCAAGAACTACGTCCTTAATTAATTCGGTTCACTTTTTGGACCACTTAAAGAGGTATTGTTCTTGTGTTTAGTGAAGAGGAAATGTGAAAACGTCCTTAAAGTCAGCTTGGAGCGAATTGACCAAACATCAGCATCTAAAAAGTGACTGGCTGTCTCTGTCTCTTGCGTGGTAGTTTTTAGAGGAAGAAGGCGTGACTACAGACGCACAACAATATTGAACTGCACCCATGTCACAGATCAAACCGAGTTTGAATGCATCGGACGTAATATGAAAGGAAACAACAAGTGCACGCCATAACAAGTTTGTTGGAGCCGAGTTATCCGATGTTAAGCAGCAGAGGAATATGGGTTTTTTCTTTCTATGCTGAAGATCAACGCCTGTTCAACAACAACAAACTCGTGGACGTGAAGTAGGAAACGGACGATACCTCTGTGTTAACCATGACCGACTGCTAGTTTTCCGGGACGATTTCTTTTGGATTAGTGTGTGAAATCAACAAACGAGACATCCTGCATCGTTTTAGTCGTCTAAAAGCAGCGTGTGGACGAGTCGGAAACTCGAGCGCCATTGAACACAAGTAAGCTCGGTTAGTGCGATCATACTTTGCTTATTGGACACCAAGCTGTCATATTCCGCGTGAAATAACAACGAGAACAATATGCATTTAGACGTTTGCATGCATGAAGTGCAGACTATCTAAATGTGGCGTTAAAGCTAAACCATGTTTCTTTTGTCAGGGGTGCATCCCTGCATTTCCTGTTTGGGGCTCGGTGTGTATGCTTGCTAGCTATAGCAGCTAAGGGGTTTGGAAAGTGCATGCGATTTGTTTAATCATTTTTATGCAACGTACAACCTACGTGTAGCTTTGAGAACCCGTTTAAAGAGCACGAGGGCAACTGCGGATGTTTGCGCGAGCTCCTGTAAAACTTCGGCCTCGCGACTTCTTTGTGCTATTGTTGATGTCCACTGCTGGGCCACAATGACACTTATAAGTGTTTTATTCATGGGGAATGTTCACAGTCCATATTTGAAACACGAATGATGTTTAAAGCACACCCACAAAGACCTTTCGAGTGATTATTTTTGATAAATTGAGGCAGGCGAGGTTTGGTGGCGCTCCTTTGTTATTGCTTTGTCTGTGTGGGAGCACATGGCCCTCCACGCTTTTGTTGTTGAAGTTACAGCTCCCCCTCTTTGTGGCAAATCAGCCCAGTCTTTCCATTAAACACGGTTTACGTTTCCAGTTTGTAAAGATTTGTTGGTATTTGTTTTGTAATTTTACACATGGCACTGTAGCCTACATTTGAATCTCGTGTAGCAAGATGAGAAGTTTTGACGCGCTTGTGTGAATTAATGCACACTCCACTGATTTTGAAAAGAGAAATGTAATAAACTGTATTTAAAATCATTGTAAATATATATTTTGTTATTAATTCTAGGGGAATTTCAATGTTTGTGTGTGAAAAGTTTGGTTTTGTGTATTTTAAGGTCCGCCCAGTCTACTTGCAATTCAAAGATTATGCCTAATGATATAAAACAATACATAAACGAGTACACTGCAGCATGTTGAGGCGATTATTGGCGTATATGTGTTTTTGACCTATATGCATTTTAAAATCAGTATTGTTCTTTTTGCATTTTAAGCTCATGGTCATTTATAAGCAATGATTTATCAGAAACGTGTTGTTCGCCTGTGTGTAGTTAATTTTTAGTTGCCTACAAAAAGACAAAATTTGAAGAATACACATGCTGCTTTTTCTCATACATCATGTATAGTGACCACAGCTGAAAAGCTCCAAAATGCACTTGGGAGAAAAACAAACTAAAATTCATTTGCATTAAAGATTTGTTTTCAAACATAATTTGACATTTTTTGCTTGTTATACTGACTAGAACAAAAGGATTTGTGAACATAAAATATTGCAGCCAGTGACCATCAACACGTGGATCACTGGCTGTCAAAATCTGTTGCAGTTTTGTTTTTACAAAAAAAAAAAAAATTATAATAATAATTGTATGTAAGGTTGGGCTTTAAAACAGGTTCCCCAGCATGTTAAACAAAAAGTGTGAGCTAGTTTGCCTAATGTTTTAAAAGACTGTGATTGTTACTAATGTTGTAAATGATGTGTAACCTATTTGAAAGTGCTGTATTATAATTTAGAATAATAGAATTTAAATATGGCAGATGTAAACTTATTTATTATTACTAGATGTATGCTAAGCCTGTTCCTCATTTAAAGCTGTCTGAAGTTATGAGGGTTAATTTAATGGTGCTCTTTGTTCTTTGTGGAGCTTGACAGACATGGTTACTATGCGGTGTATGGGGAAAAAGCATTGAAAACAAACAACAACAAAAATAACAGCATACAGATTTGAAATGGCATGAGGGTAAGTAAATAATGACAGAACTGTGGTAATATTAAGTTAATCTAACATGATATGCGCATGCAATGATTACAAAGGGTCCTGCTGGTTTTCTCAATTCATCATCCAATTGACCAAACCCGTGTTTCTCGTGTTTTAAACAGAGTCCGACAATCTGAGGCTGTTAGACACAAGTGCCTCTTGCACTACTGGTCCCCCCCCCCACCCCAGGCAGGTGTGACTCGTTCGTACGACGTCACAAATGCGACCATGGGAAGTAGCAGTGAGTAGGCGGCCATCAACAGCCCCCTTAAACCAGAGGAGGGTCGTCGGGGAGCCTTGCATCACCCCTCTGCACCTCAGGAGAAGGTGAGGTTGCCTACATCTTGAGTTCATAAAACAACAAAAAAAAGTGTGTACTTACAGTATGTGTTTATGTCTTAGTCCTCCAGTACGACGTCAGTGGGGACAGCGAGATAGACCTGCTGGACACACTTCCCTACATCAGGATGAGAACTTCCACCACCCTGTCTTTTCCCAGCATCAGCAGATTCCTTTAGATGAGTCCAGGCAATATAGCCACACCAGTGCACCTCCACGCATGCTGCATACTGCCACACAACCCCCCCAACAGAGCTCCATCATGGTGGATCTTCACGAACAGGTATTAGTTCAGCAGTCTTTCATTTAAACCAGGGCTCTCAAACACACATTTCCATTTAGGTGTAACATTCATTTCCTGTCCCTTATATAATGATGTTTACTATGTAAACAAGTATACAAAAAATAAACGTATTATCAGTATAAACTTGTATAACAGTGCTTTCATATTTTTTGTGCTGTTTCTTAGGCAAAAAGTAGCCTTTTATATTTTAATTTGAGGCCTTGAATGAATATAATCCATTTGTTAAAAAACTAATAGGTCAAATATATATTTTACAGTTTTGTTGTTGTTGTTACTTAGGCCTGTTATTTAGCTATTGACTATTTGTATTTATATTTCAGTCCTTTAATATGTATAAAAATAAATGTACAAAAATCTAAAACATTTTTTATGTATATTTCATTGTTAGGCTACAATTGGGTTTTCAGGCCTTGATTATAAAAATAAATATTTTTATTAAAGGTATAGATGTATGAACTAAAAAAAAAACCCTATATATATTTAACGTATAATTAAAATAAAATAAAATAAATAATAATATAAATATACATTTTGACAGACTTTTCATTGTTAGTTGGGCAACTTGTGTTTCAGGCCTTGTTATAAAATTATTTTTATATATATATATATTATAAAATCCTAAAGAGTTAAGCATAAGCTGATATTTTGAGACCACTAGCATATAGACAATAATTGTATTACTCAGAGTTTGATGTGAAAGTGCTTTGTGTAGAAGTAATTATAAATATATATTTTTTTTAACAAATGACCTGAACTTTTTTTTTCGTTCTTCAAGATGCATCAAGGATCAGTTCCGATATCTTACACAGTTACCACGGTGACGACCCATGGTTTTCCCATCCACACCGGGCAACCTATCCCAGCCTGCAATGCTCAGCAGCTCCCAGCATGCTCGGTAATGTTCAGCGGACAGCTCTCTCTGCTCTGCTGCCTTCCTCCTCCAGTGAGTTTGAAAAGGAAGAGCTGGAATGTCAGTGAAGTTTGTGTAGAGCACACCTAACATGTCCCATCGCTCCAGCTTTACTTTAGCCGGTCTATGTGTGTCCCAGGTAGCCATTATGCCCACCTGTCCTCTTAGCCAAAGATACTCTCTTATGAGTGTTGTTCTGTATGTCCCTGTCATGCTTACACATTAGGCATTGGTAAACAGCTACATTTCACTTTTTGATTTTCATGTAGGCTTTTCCTGTGTCTCTAGAATGTGTAATGACCTTTTTATGATGCAACTTTCAAGGGACAATGTGCAACCCCCCTTAGCTTTTGTTTGAATTGCCACTGCAAGTGTCTGGGGTATTTTATCTTTGACATGGACAGCAAAGGTGTACTTTCTGCTAATTGTACCATCTGCTGAAGTCATTGCATCTCAACATACCCACCTGTATTTTTTGTGGCCACAGTGATGTACAGTTAAAAGTGTCTAAACGGTGCAGGGCTGTACAATAGGGCTATGTGCATTTTTGGTCTTCTTTGGATTATATATGCTTAATAGTGAAGTTTTTTTTTCATTTCTTTTATATAAAATATGTATACAAAAAACTAAAAGCAAAACTATATATACAGGGTAGGCCAGTTATATAGATACAGCCTAATAAAATGGGAATGGTTGGTGATATTAACTTCCTGTTTGTGGCACATTAGTATATGTGAGGGGGAAGCTTTTCAAGATGGGTGGTGACCATGCTGGCCATTTTATTAAGGTGTATCCATGTAAATGGCCCGCCCTGTATATACATACATACATACACAGTTGCAAGAAAAAGTCTGGAATTTCATTGTTTTCTAAATAAATTTGTCATAAAATGTGATCTGATCTTCATCTCAGTCATGGCTATTGACAAACATAATGTGTCTAAAAATAATAAGACAAAATAATTCTGATCTTTCATGTCTTTATTGAGAACAACCAAATAAAAACCTCATAGTGTTTGTGGAACAAGAATGTGAAGCCTTGAGTTAATGACCTCAAAAAAGGTTTTAGCACACCTGGAGTCTCGTAAGGAGAATACGTCTGGAGGTGTGCAGTACAACTACTCAAGGACTACAAGTCCTCAAACTTGTTGTGAGCCATGCCTCGCCAGAAAGAGATTTCAGAGGATCTATGATCAAGATTTGTTGATTTACATGAAGCTGGCAAGGGTTACAAAATTATTTCAAAGACCAGCAGTCTGCAGTCAGACACACAATCTACAAATGGAGACGCTTTGGGGCTGTTGCTACTCCAGCACTAAGAGCCCAGGCAAAATCACACAATCTATAATCTATAACATCTATAATACATAAAACACTAGGTGTGTTTACACGGACACTTTTTGCTTCGATCGGAATGAAATCGATCAGACTGATTGAACACTGAATACAGTAATCGGACTGATACGTGTGTTGATCTTTTGACATGCGCACAGTGCATGAACACACGATTCCCGCTGTTTACTAGCAGCCACTTTGCCATTGCTTCTTTTTTGGTTCTAAAAAATAGACTGAATATTGTCCTACTTCTGCTGCTAATCAGGAGTCAACGAGCGTGATGTTTTGTGCTGGCTAGGGCATGGTTTCTCCTGCCTAACAGTGCTTAGCGAAAAGCAAAATAGGCTACTTTAGATATGTGTCAAACTCATAACGCTAAATTAAACAACAATAAAATATGATTTTATAACTTCATTACTGATGGAGTGTAAACTTTACATGCTTGCTTCCGTTTCAAATAAAAGACCTCAACCCAACAGAGATGCTATGGACTGACACGAGACAGCCCAGAATACGACAGAGCTGTTCCGCCAGGAAGAATGGGCTCCTCCTGAACTGTGTTCAGTAAAGACATGAAAGATCTGAATATTTTGTGTTATTATTTTTAGAAACATTATGTTTGTCAATACCCTTGACTTCGACGGGTTAGTTAACAAATGTATTCAATGTAACACTTTTGTTTTTGCCCCTGTCTTTCATGAGCTGTACTCAAAGATCTAACCTTCTTCTATTTATCTCAAATACTGTTCACAAATCTGTCTAAATCTGTGTTAGTGAGCACTTCTCCTTTGCTGAGATAACCCATCCGTCTCAGTGTGCGCTCTCAATGATTCTGAATGCAATTAATCACGATTAATAGTTTTAAAACCCTAATTGTAACAGAGTCCTTATTTGTGCAATATATCTGAGCGATCAGAATCAGTCAATCCAGTATCATTTATTATATTGTATCTGAACAGAACAGAAGAATACAGACCTCGAAGCCAAATCCACAAAGAGCATGAAAGCTGCTGGACAGCGGAGCCGGACGCCAGACTGGAAATGTTACCTTTTTTTGAGAAGAACTCACGGCTGTATTTTCCAGCAGCGAAGATCTTGCGAGGGATTTTTCCCAGTAACTCCATAATCAGAGCGATGTGGTCTGACCCCCAACACACACACACACACACACACACACACACACACATACAATATGAGTTATTCATGCAGCGGTGCAGGAGGACGGACGCTCACACACACACACACACACTGGTCTGATGTCGGGGTGAAAGCAGCCCGATTCAGATTAGACCTGCAGGACCAACTGTTATTAAAGAGGTCATGAACTGGAAAATCAAAATGCCCTTGATATTTACACATATAAAGAGTCTTTTTCACAAAAACACACTGCAAGTTTCATGCCTCAACACCGAGTGCATCTAAAAGAGCCAAGCAATGAATGAACAAGCATGTTTGTGTATTTTTTTCTTGATTATGTGGCTAGTTTTTCTCAATATCTTTTATTGGAACTTACGGCAGATCACTGCTGTTTCTTATAGAGAAGATGCTCAATGAAGTCGAGGATGAAAACTAATCATTTTCATATATTTTGAAAATAGGTGAAAAGACTCTGCAAGTGAAAATGCAGTTCATGACCCCTCTAACATCAAGCCACAAAGCTGCAGTCTTGCTGTGTGTGTGTGTGTGTGTGTGTGTGTGGCGGTGCTCGCGTCCATCCTCCCTCTGTCTCTAACACTACCTCTCCGGTTGAAGAATTCCCGGGAATATTTTCCAGAAAGAGCAAAGTGTCGAGGAATGCAGCCAAGAAGCTCTATGATGTGAGCTATATGATCTACAGGAGAGAGAGGAAGAGGAAGAGGAGGGGAAGAGGGAAGCGTGACAGGACAATACAGAGGAAGGGATCAGAAGGGAGAAAGCGGAAGTTTAGTATCGACTAAAAACCCTAAACACGTTCTGACATCTGAATACTAACAATTACACGAAGCTTTGAGTGACAGAGAAGGACAGAATCAAGAAGACCGAGTGAAAGACAGAAGCAGATGTGTTCAGAATGGCGTATTAGCGTACTGCACACGTGTCGTTCAGAAAGGGCCTGATTAGATGATTCTGATCAGTTACTTGTGTCATTCTAACCACTCTAATGAACTCTATACTTTTCTCTTCCCACACATAGTAAAATAAATGGTGCTCACATCAATATCACATCTCTATGCATTAGTTGTATGATTAGTGGGATCATATCCAGTCACCTGGTCTTTGCTTCACATCAGTGCTGAATTGACAGCCCGGTAAATATTTTGCTGATTGCAGAGCAGTGAACGTGTAGTGCTGTGATTAACCCTATCCCCCATAAAACAATCAAGGGTCATGGTAAACATGCAGCAGTTTACGGTGTGCAATATGACCTCTACACCATTCTGAGCATTAGGAGGCCTAACAGACGACTGAGCGGTACCTTCATCACGAGAGTAGTCTTCACCAGAGTGAGGCTCGAACAGATAGTCCCCGGTGGCCAGCTCAAACGCCTGCGAACGACAGACAGATCAGACTCGGTGACAGAGAGCGGCGCGGCGGCAGACGCAGGATGCTCCGATACTCACCATGCAGGCCGTGCTCCAAATATCAGCAGGAGTACTGTATCCTGCTCCGATCAACACCTCGATGGAGCGGTACTGCCGCGTCTGGATGTCCTCCGTGAAGTGCTTGTGCTGGAAACACATTGATCCCACAGCTCATGTCCAGCCGTACACAGGTATTTACAATCATATGGACAGTCGAAGTGTTCTGTAGTCCATCTTACCACCCAGCATGCATTGCCCAGATCAGCGATTTTGACCCTCAGAATGTCTGCATTCCTCGGATCCAGAGGATTTACTAAAAGATCAGCCGCTCTGACCATCACTGCAGACGGACGGAAAGACAGATGGACAGAGAGGCAGACAGATAACAGACAGAGAGAGACAGAAGGACGGACAGATGCACAGAGAGCTTATTAAACCGCTCCAGGAAACAGCAGTCTTGTATGAATGCATGCAGGAAGCGGTTTTGACCTTTGGGCGTGTCTCCGGTGCTGGACGAGGACACTGTTCGGCTGCGGTCGGTGTTGAGCGCCTGGGCCTCGTCATTCTCGCAGTCGTCTGGATCGGGATCCAGAGGAAGCTCAGGGAAGCGTGGCGTGGTGCCGCGGTGCCGCGCTCCGTTTGTAAGCGAGGTCTCTCCGTTAAAAAGCTCGTACGAGGCATCGGAAGCGTCGCGGTCGGTCGTGCTGATCTCAGACTCCACCAGAGGGCAGAGCAGAGGCGAGGACAGACGCTCCTGCGCACACATGATCACGTGACCATTCGTTTTACAGGCATCAGTGTGGTCCTTGCTGGATGGTTCCTGGCCTTCATCTTCTGCCTCCTCCTCCTCCTCCTCCTCATCATCATCATATTCTTCATCTTCATCCTCCTCCTCCTCCTCCTCCTCATTTTCTTGTTTCTCTATCGTCTCTTTAGGTGGATCTGCTTCTTCTTCATTTGGACACTCGTGTGTCTTCGGCTCATCCTCGGTACTCTGTGAGGGTGTGGCTTCCGTTTCCTCTTCCTCTGTTTTATTCTCCTCTTCCTCTCTCACTTCTTCATTTCCATCCTGCTTGTGTTCTTTTGAGTTGTCACACTCGTTCTCATTCTCAGGAGTGTTCTGTCGCTCAGGTGGAGTGTGTGTGCATGTGTGTGACTCTTCTTCAGCTGGACAGTCAGCGGTGGGAAGGATGTCACAACCTTCCTTGTTCTCCTCTATTTCCTGCTGATCCTGATCTTGATCCTGATCTGGCTCCGCACCTGAGAGACAGAGACATGTCTATGAGGAAACATTTTAGACAAACGTTCAACTCAAAAAATAGTAATCCACAGATCATAATTTTTCATGATTTCTTACAAGCAAACTGAATTTTGACTATTGAAAACAATAAATGTACATTCAATACAAACATAAATGGAACTGACATCTGCATTTAGCATTTGTTTTCTTAAATCTAGTGTAAAGAAAAAAGGTCTTTACCAGCAAAACTAAATAAAACCAAAGTATGCTTTAAATAAATTATTTTAAATCAAATAATTTTTAATGCGCAGAGGTAAACAAAGATGCTACAGAAGGTGCTTTTTAAATCAAATTAAGTCAATGTAAAATAAATGTTTTTGATAATACCTAGAATATCAAAATCTACTGCGGGTGGCAGATCTTTTTCTTATTTAGCCCCAAACTCTGGAACAATC